>PVKP010039993.1:0-19775 GCA_004027715.1 Plecturocebus donacophilus
AAAAGATGTGCCTTCGGAGCATCTGAATCATAAAAAAGGTGACATTTCTACTTTTCTCAAAAATAAATAAAAGAGCCCGGCTAAGCAAGAATCCCTCAGTTAGATCGCAAGAGCCATCCAGTAATAACTTCTGTCATAGCCAATGGCTTAAAGACACCTAAAGTCCCAGTAAGGTTTTCCCAGATTCTAGTTCCTGGGAAGCTTTACCTGGAGGATAGTTGCAGGTTAACTCCAAGTGACCAAGCTGGTGGGGAGGAAACCCACTGCCTGGGTCACACTTAGTCCTTCGGGATTTCCAGGGACCAAAGATTATGCACAGGAACCGCCCAGTCATATCCATTGCCAGTCACTTGTAATAACCAACTATGCGTAAATGTCAACATGTGTCTGCTGACATATATAGAACATGAACCCATATGCACATCTTTGTAATAGTTTCATTATAAGGATATATTTTTAAAAAGTTGTTGGCATACATAAACACATGCCCATCTCCAATTAAAATAATCATATAGTTAAGCTGTTTTTAGTTTTTGCCCCATAAGTTATAAATAGGTGAAATCATTTACAACATAATAAAATCCAGCACTAATCTTTATCTCTGCTGAAGACCACTCTCTGTGATCCTTACCTGAGCATATTTTTCACAGGCCACAGGACTGGATGGTCAGATTTTCTGCATCTCCAGATGGCTGGGTCATGCTGGTTTATAATCCTTCTGGCAGCTGGGCACAGTGGTGCACACCTGCAATCCCGACACTTTGGGAGGCCAAACAGGTGATCACTTTAGGCCAGGAGTTCAAGACCAGCCTGGCCAAATGGTGAAACCCCATCTTTACTAAAAATGCAGAAATTAGCTGGACGTGGTAGTGCACACCTGTAATCCCAGCTACTGGGATGGCTGAGGCAGAAGGTTCTCTTGAACCTGAGAGGCGGAGGTTACAGTGAGACAAGATCATGACACTGCACTCAAGCCTAGTCGAAGGAAAGAGACTCTGTCAAAAAAAAAAAATCATTGGCAGAAATTTAGTCAGGACCTGGGAAGGATTATTTCAAATTAGGTCCATCAAGAGGAAAAAGGGGAAGGAATTCCCAGGTGACACCGTCCCCACCCACAACACTTTGAGGATGCCTCTGTCTTCACCTGCTTTGTGCAGATCTATGTTTACTGTCTCCAAGGAACAAGCTTCCCTACAGCTTCTAGAAGGGCCCATTTTGGAAACGACAGGGGGCTCTGAGGTTTGGCTTTCTGAAGTTCTGAGAGAGGTATCTGCTCCAGCTCAGGAGGTCCTTATGCACCTGCCAGGTAAATGCAAGTTTACCTGAGAGTCAAGCCTGCCCTTGAGTCCCAGGGCTTAAAGTCTCAGAAGCTTACACAGAAAACTGTGTTCCTCAGCCCACTCTGAGCAGTCCTTGGCAATGTTCTAATGGCAGTTCCTTAGGAAAACAATTTGTCATCAATTTAAACCCTAAAATAGACTACATTCTTTACACTACGTAGATTTACAACTAACATTTTTAATTTTTTTCTAAATATTTTATTTATTTTATTTTATTTTTGAAACAGGGTCTTAATCTGTCACCCAGGCTGGAATGCAGTGGCGTGGTCATGGGTCATGGCATCAAGACTTCCCTGGGCTCAGGTGATCCTCCCACCTCAGCCTCTGGAGTAGCTAGGACTACAGGCACACATCACTATGCCAGATTAATTTTGTTATATTTTTTGTAGAGATGGGGTTTCATCATGTTGCCCAGGCTTGTCCTGAACTCCCAGACTCAAGGGATCCATCTGCCTCAGCCTCCCAAAGTGCTGGGATTACAAGCGTGACCCACGGCACCTGGCCCAGATATTTTAATTCAAAAAATTTTTACCTGAAAAAATTTGTTTCAACTACTAGGCACTTGGAAAAACACTCTCCAAATATAATTTCAGTGATTCTTGTCATACATTTGTATAGTTACCAATAGCCAGGTGCAGTGGCTCACACCTGTAATCCCAGTACTTTGGGAGGCCGAAGTGGGTGGATCACTTGAGGTCAGGAGTCCAAGACCAGCCTGGCCAACATGGCAAAACCCCGTCTCCACAAAAAATACAAAAATTAGCCAGGAGTAGTGGCACATGCCTGTAGTCCCAGCTACTTGGGGAGGCTGAGGCAGGAGAACTGCTTGAACCTGGGAGGCAGAGGTTGCAGTGAGCTGAGATTGAGCCACTGCACTCCAGCCTGGGCGAGACTCATCTCAAAAAAAAAGTCTGGTCGCAGTGGCTCACACCTATAATCCCAGCATTTTGGGAGCCCAGAGTGGGCAGATCACTTGAGACCAGGAATTTGAGACCAGCGTGGCCAACATGGTGAAACTCTGTCTCTACTAAAAATACAAAATTAGCCAGGAATGGTGGCACATGCCTGTAATCCCAGCTACTTGAGAGGCTGAGGCAGGAGAATTGCTTGATCCCAGGAGGCAGAGGTTGCAGCGACCAAATTCATGCCATTGCACTCCAGCCTGGGCAACAAGAGTGAAACTGTGTCTCAGAAAAAAAAAAAAAATTACCGACATGCTTCCACACACGGCCTCATTGGATTCCTCCAGGAGTCCCTCAGAGTGTGTAGGACTTGGAGGCATTGGTTTGATGAGCAAGGAAGCTACGACCCAAGGGGTTATAAAGACTTGTACAGCTAGTAAATGATAGTAAAGCACTCAGGACTCTCGAGCGCTTTCAAAGTTCAGGATCAATATAGAAATGGAGGACTCTATCTTGGCATTTTCTAAGCTGAAAGACGGAGGCAAAAAAAAAAAAACAGGAAGGCTATTTTCTGAAACCTGCTATTAAATTTTTTATTTGAGAGAGAAGATGCTAACTGTAAATAATTCCCTATTGTCCACATTTTCCAAAAGAAAGAAGAAAAAAATAACTGGACTAAATTTAAGTTCTGTCCTAAGAGCCTTCTCTATTAGCAGCTGCACACTGGTCAATTGCTTTGCACAACAGTGATATGCCATCAACACTGTGTGCCAACTAGGACTAAGGAAGTCAAATTATAGTTTAGGATCAGGATCATTATTTAAAGGTGTACTATGGTAAATTTACGGTAATTTTTTCCCCTCATTTTAATCGCTCTGAAAGCAGGATGCAGTCAATGCTGTCATACAACAACTGTCCACCAGGTGGCAGTCGTGATGTAGTAAGAAATGTGAAAAAAATCATTGCCATCTGTAAGGATCAAGAAATCATCAACTTCAAAACCTTAGATTTTATGAAATACATAACGACTTGCCTGAAGTAAGGTACAACTAAAACAAGAATTGATTTTGATCGAGGATTAGATAATACTTCTAGGACTGTAGTTGTTTTTCAATCCTAGCTTTATAAGCCTCATTGAATATTGTTTATTTAATGATGAAATTCAGCCCTTCATACATATTTTTTAAGCCTTTCTGAAAGCAAATGAATTGAGGGAAAGACAGATCACAAAGAAATTATCAATCAATGCAGAGAACCTAGAGTTCACTTTTTTTTTTTTTAATTGACACAAGATTTTGCTCTGTCACTCAGACTGAGGGCAGTGGTGCAATCACAGCTCACTGCAGCTGTGAACTCCTGGGCTCAAGCAATCTTCCTGCCTCAGCTTCGTGAGTAGCTGGGAATACAGGCACACGCCATCATATCCAGCTAATTAATTTAAACAATTTTTTTAGAAACAGGGTCTCACTATGTTGTCCAGACTGGTCTCAAACTTCTAGACTCAAGCAGTCTGCCTTGGCCTTTAAAGTGCTAAAATTACAGGCATCAGCCACCACACCTTATTGATGGTAATCACAATTATAATGCAAAGATTTTAGCTGTTAGTTTGTGGAACAAACCTCTTCCAGGGTGGAGAGTGGGGTCAGCCGTACATGTGTATCACCCTTTAATCTCTTAGTAGTCTTCTTTTCATGCCCCTACAAATTATCTCAAACTTAGTGGCTTAAAACACACAAATTTGTCCAACAAGAATCCCTCTTTGCTAAGATCAAGGTGTCGGCAGGTCTGTGCATCCCTTTCTGAAAGGCTGAGAGGAGAATCCACTTCCTCACCCTTTCCAGCATCTAGAGGTTGCCACAGCCCTGGGCTCTCAGCTCCTTCTCCACCTGCAAAGCCAGCAATGCCACAACACTCTGGCGCCGCGTCTGTCTTTTTAGCCCCCTCTGATTCTCTCTTCTGCCCTCCTCTTTGACTTTTAAGAGCTGCTGTGCTTACACTGGGCCCACTCAGATAATCTGGGATGGTTTTCCTATTTTACAGTCAACTGATTAGCAACCTTAATTCCCCTGTCATGTAACCTAACATAGTCACAGGTCCTAGGAATTAGTATGTGGATATCTTTCATCTTTGGGGGCCTATTAAAGTCCCTCTCTGTCTTGTACAGTACTTAAAATGAATCTCAAAGCCCTGTTTTAAGAAAAAAGTGGCCATTTCCGCTTTCTCTTAACTCTGGTGTAGGTCTCCTTGAATGGTTGCCACAGTCTTCAAAGAGAGGCTCTGAGCTCATCACTGTCTCCCAGTTACAGTGTTAAGAAGGTGCTTCAATTTCTTTCCAGGTCGAGGAAGTCATTTCAATTTGCCACAGATCTCTGCGCCCGTCACTGCCCTGACCTTGTAATAACTAAATCTGCAACATCTTTTTCCCTTCCAATAGCTAAAATCTTGACCCTTCTCCTGAGGAAAAACGTCTGCCCTGAGCCTTCTCAGCTTCACTTTCTCTCTGTCCTTCACTTTCTCTCTTCACTTCTATCACCTTCACTTTCTCTCTGTCCTGATAGTTTATGGAAAGCCTTTTGACTAAAAGACAATTATTTGCTCTTGTTTTTTAAGCTGCATTCACTTTGCTGAGTTTCTGATTATTTTCAGCCTCCCACTGTGGTTTTTTCAGAGTCAAAGAGTTTCAGGCACAGACCTTTTTTCTAAGTTCTCAGATTTGTAACTATTCTACCAAGTCATTTAGCCATCTCAATCCAAGAAGAGGATATAATCTTTGTATAATAGGAGTGCCCATTCCTCTTTTTCTGTTCAAGAAAATCCTTATATCAAACTGAACCCATAATCTGGGTCCTTGACATCTAAAAACATACTTAGAATTTATTTAATGACTATATGAGATGTTGAGCAATCAGGTTAGTCAATTACAACCACCACCCACGCTGAGAGTAACCGTCAAGACTTTATTCACTTATTGTAATGGTGCAAGCAACAGGTGGAGAGAAGTGACCCTAGGGTTCCATTTTCATCATGGACCAGCACTGAAAAATAAAAATGAAATCCTAAGCCCCCCAACTGGCCAAACAGACCTCCTCTTGGCCAAGGAGACCCCAGAGAAACCTTGAGCCTGAGTTCCCAGCAATGATGAGAACACACCTCGTTATGTACCCTCCCTCCCTCACTAACTGCCAATGGGCTTGCCTCTGTAAAAGCTTAACAGAAACCAGCCCTTTCAGAAGACCCACCAACAGCCTGACACTGCCCCTCCTTTTTTGCCTGATAAGAGACCACTGACCAGTGGTTCTGGCCAGTCTATGGAAATGCACAGTGAGGGTTTTTATGTCCTCTGTCACACCTTTTGACACCAGAGGGCTGAAAACTCCACCCTCAGATCATACTAATGCAGATATTGTTTGAACATGAGTCCCACGGAGAGGCATGAAGCTCCACTGCGCATGCACACTTTTTTTCCTTTCATACATATTCATGATTCCTCCTGTAGCTCATTGATTATGTATATTTGACCACCCCGCTCAGCATGAATTCCTGTTCCCTTTGCCTCTCCCTCAAAGTGTCTGTGTCTGGCTTCTGGCCAGAGGCAATGTTTCCCAGCCTGTCAGAATGGCCATTCTGCCGGCTGCAAACCTTTATGAGTAATAAAGCTCTCCTTTCCACATGTAGGGACTTCTCATTCTTCAGTTGACAGCATGGAGCAAATGGGGTGAGTCACCGCACTGCTCAGAAGTCAAGAAAACTGCCTGTGGGGTTTGGTGAGAGAGAAGAGTGTGGGGCCAAGGCTCTTGACTCCCTAAACGTTCACTGGAAAAATTACTGACATGAGGAACGTTGATTAATAGGAGAAAAGACATATAAATTTATTTAATGTGTATATACAAGAGCCTTCAGAATGAAGACCCAAGCTCCCAGTGAGGTGTACAGGCTTATATACTATTGATTAAAAAAAAAAAAAAAAAAACAAGCCAAACTCTGCAAAACATTTGAAAAGATTAGTTCTGAGCAAAATATGAGTGACCATGGCCAAAGGCATGGTTTCAAGAGATCCTGAGAACCTGTGTCCCAGGTGATTGGATTACAGCTTGGTTTTATATGTTTTAGGGAGACATGAGACATCAATCATAATGTGCAATATACATTGTTTCCATCTGAAAAGGCGGGACAGCTCCCAATGGGGTGGTGAGGAGCTTATAGATCATAGGTGGATTCAAAGATTTTCTGATAGGTTGAAAGAGTCAAGTTACCTAAAAACCTGGAATCAATGGGAAGGAGCGGCTGGGTTAGGATAAAGGGCTGTAGAGACCAAGGTTTTGGTTTTTGTTTTTGCTTTTTGAGACAGAGTTTTGCTCTTGTTGCCCAGACTGGAGTGCAATGGCGTGGTCTCGGCTCATTGCAATTTCTGCCACCCGGGTTTAAGTGATTCTCCTGCCTCAGCCTCCCAATCAGCTGGGATTACAGGTGTGCGCCACCATACCCAGCAAATTTTTGTATTTTTAGTAGAAAAGGGGTTTCACCATGTTGGTCAGGCTGGTCTCAAACTCCTGATCTCAGGTGATCCACCGGCCCCAGCCTCCCAAAGTGCTGGGATTACAGGCACCAGCCACTGCACCTGGCTGAGACCAAGGTTCTCATGAAGTCTCTTAGGTGGCTGCCCTTAGAGACAATAGATGGTAAATGTTTCCTATTCAGATCTTTAAAAGGTGCTAGATTTTCAATCAATTTCTTCAGGATTAGGAGGATATAGAACGGGAAAGATCTAGTTATGTTAATAGAGATTCTTTACAGATGCAAATTTTCTCCCATTAAAGAAGGCTTTGTGGAGCCATTTCAAAATATGGCAAATAAATCTATTTTGGGGTGAAATGTTTTGATTTCCTTCATCTGCCATGTGATGTGATGCCAGAGCAGGTTGGAAAGCAAGCCACATCATATGAGGTCAGACAAAATCCATCTGATGAGATTTTACCATCTGCAGGATGGGCCTCCCCAGGTCCCCTAGTTAGGAATTGGGGCAAGAGATAAAAAAAAGGTCGGAGTGTAGTCTTCAATACCATCTTGAAGGTACAGAAAGAATGGGGGCTTGGATCCTGGTGAGACAGGTTATGGGAGGGGAAAGAACAGGAATTCTGTTGTAGAGATTACTAGGGAGAGTGAATGGATCTGGGAACAGATATTATCTTGTAAATAGTTCCTTTGGAACTTAAATGATCCTTAGAGACAGTCATTATACCTGTAAAAGGGTATGTTCAGTTACAGGTACATTCTGGGTTTTCTTTTCTGCAATAGATAATAAAAGGGAGGGGAAGAAAAAACAATTATTCTCCTTGGCGGGTCTGATTTTTAGGCAGGTAAAGGAACTTCAACTTCCACGGGAGAGACAGAGGAGAGGGGAAGATCACTGAGACCTTGGGGCTTCTTCAGCTCAGTATGTCAAAATGCTGTGTTTGGAGTAACAATTTCTGAGCCCCAACAGGAGAAAGGTCCAGATCATAAGTGGATTCGAAGAATAGAAAGATATTGAAGCAGCATCATTGTCTGGGGTAATACCCAAGGTTTGTTGTCCCATGCCACGGAAAACTAGGACACAGACACACCAGAGTGAAGTTAAGGATGGAAGTTTAATAGGTGAAAGAAAGACAAGAGCTCTCTGCAGACAAAAGGGTCCCGGAGAAAACGAGTTGCCACTTCCGCGGTGAAATGCAGAAGGCCGGATAGAGGGAGCTTGAGGGGCGGTGTCTGACTTAAAGGGCACAGAAGATTGGTTGGACCAGGTGTGTCCTTTGCATAGGCGCAAGAAGAAGCTGGCTGCCCCACCCTAATTTTTTACTAAGCAAATCGTTTCTCTACCTGGCTGAGGCCGTGTTGCCTGGTTCTTTACTGTCCACATGGTGATAAAGAAAAGGGAAGATGGAGCCTCCATGTTGAGCATACCTGGCTTTTCTATTGGCACAGCTGTGGCATTCCCTCATGCAAGCTTCCAGCTTATCTAGATCTGCAGCTCGATTTTTCAGGCTGCTCTTTGTTGGAAAAGAAATTTTGGGGAGGGGGGCTGCTTTTTGTTAAAAGGGAAGCCTTGCTGAGGACCTTATCGCCTTCACTATTTGCCTAAAATAATTTCTTTCTAGCTGCTGTATCAATATTGAGTCAAACTAGAGAAAAGGGCCTTATCCAAGGCCACCAATATGGACACCTGTGAAGGCAGGCTTCTGGGCTAGGAACACAGATGTGTCTGTGAGCATGGCTAGCCTGGGGAAGGGTGAGGGTCTGAGTCCTTGGCCGCAGCTCCTTGCAGAAAAGTGCAATGCATTGGCTGAGCAACAAGTCTGCTGTGGGGAGGGGACCTTCCCTCCACAAGGTCTGCAAAGCAAAACCTTGTCTTTGCTTATAGTTGGGCCTGCAAAAATCACACAAAGGATTTTGGCCTGGAGTAGGACTCCTCACAAGGGTCAATTCAAATGCAAATGATAGGGGAAACAGGAGAGCTAAATGAAGTTAATTTCACTTTATGATATTAAAAATAATTTAAAGAGGAGTGGAACTTGAGACAGCTATCCGTAAACCAAAGAAGTCTTGATCAAGTTAGAGCAGAGGTTCCCAGCCCTCGAGCTGTTAGGAACGGGGCCACACAGCAGGAGGTGAGCAGTAGGGGAACAAGCGTTACTGCCAGAGTGCCACTTCCTGCCAGATCAGCGTTAGATAGTCATAGGAGCATGACCTTACTGTGAACTGCACATGCAAGGGATCCAGGTTGCTTGCTCCTTATGAGAATCTAATGCCTAATGATCTGTTAACCCTTAGGGAAAAAAGCCTAATGGTGGCTATGGAGGGAGGGGTATAATGAGCCATGTCTCACCTCCCATTACATTACGGCTGGGAACTCAGCTTCCAAGGTTTCTCTGGGGTGTCCTTGGCAAGAGGGGGTCCTTTCAGTTCACTGGGGTCTTAAAGTTATATTTTCCTTTCTCAGCCATGTCTAGGAATAGTCTGGAGAAATGATCATTGCATTGACTGTAAAGGTGCTGTTGAGTGCGTTGTTCCCATTACATAGCATCCTCTCTTCATTACAGGAATAGGGGCTGGCTTGTTTTTATTCTATAGGCCTTAGGAGGCACATGTCTGATCAGACTTCTCTCCTCATGTTGACTAACAAGAGTAAAACCAAATTTGTGGCCCATTTTATCAAATATATAGGAATTCTTTGCACGTATTTTCTGTGTACAAACCTCATTCTTAGTTTCTCTTGGTTTTACATCTTTATTTTCCCTTTGTTGTGTTCCTTGCTTATTTTTAATTCATTTCATTTTGTTGTATTATATGTATTCTGCCTAAAATCCTTTGTGAAGTAATGCAGTTAGAAGTAAAGAAACACAATTGAATTATGGAAATAACATCTAAAATGTAGATTTGCATATTGGCTCAGAAAGACACATATTTACCTTCTACTTGTAATTATCCTTAGGGAGAAGACTGTAGCTCTGACACTTCCTCCACAGAATTATATTATTGGAAACAGTCCAGACCATTTCCAACCCTTACATCAGAGTCCTTGGCTGGAGAACTGGGGCGGAGGGAAAAATAACTCAATAAGTCTTCCTGAAAGTTCACTTTTCAAAAGCCAAATCTTGGTAAAGGAGAGCAGAAATGCCATTGATAATAAATTAGAATTTAAGAAGGCCTGGTGTCTTGTTCTACAGCAAACACCCAAAGCAGAACTCTGATAAAAGGGAAGGACAAAGGACGAAGACAGTGGAAATTAATTTGCTTTTTAAGCGAAGTGATGTTCACACTGCTTTAAAAGTCAAATTATGCAAAGGTTAAAAAAAAATCACTCTTCTTACGCCTTTCTAATCTTACTATCCTGCTTCTTGTAGGCAATGCATTTTAGTGTTTTTTCTGATCTGTTCTTCTATATTTTTAAACAACATGGCTAAGTTGCTATTTTATTTAATTTTAAGCATAATCCATGGACTTCTTAGGACAGATAAGGTTTTAACTCCTCTATCACAGCATCCTCATTTGTCACCAACTTTCCTAATCATTTTGATCCATCAACATTCACTGCTTACATTATTATAACTATACAAATATTATTTTCTGCTGGCCTAAGGAATGAACTTAATTACATTTGTTTTCTTATGCTGATTTTTTGCTTACCCTAAATTTAATAATTGTCTTTTAATTTTGGTATAGCATTGCTTAGCTAAATGCTATCCTTAAATCTTTTCAGCCCCTTCCACAGTCCCTCAATACAATTTCCCTATAGTTGAGCCAGAGAAATAATCAGTTTCATTTCCCTGGAGATCTCTCTCTCCCACATCATGGTCTCCTATTGTTCCAATATACAGTGTTTACGCTCAAGACCCCACGCTTGCCATCATCCTAGAATCTCTTATGTTGCAGTTCCTCTTACTGGCTGCCATGTCTTCCTTTGTCTTGGTTTTCTTCTTCATTTCAGTGCAACACACCCTCCAGTAAGACATGAGAATGCACTGAGAAAGGATGCAGGAAGGTCTTTTTTTTCCTTGAGATGCTGCATGTCTGAAAATATCTTTCTTCAACTCTAACAGATTCTAGGTTGAAAGTCATTTCCCTTTACTATGTTGGAGATGTTTCTCCATTGTCTTTTCGCTTAGTGTTGCTGTTGAGAAATCAGCTATCCTGCTTATTCCTAACCCTTTGTGTGACCTGTTAGCGCACTCTATCCCTCCCAATTCCAGAAAGCTTTGGGATCTTTTTATCCTAGTGTTCTGAAATTTCACACTGATTGCTTTTTTGAGTGCCTTCTTCTCCTTCATTGGTTTAGCTCTCAATGGGCCCTTTCAATCTGGAAACTTAAGCCTCTAATTCTGGGAAATTTTAAAATATTATTTCTTCGATATTTTCTTCTCCACCATTTTTTCTTTTCCCCTTTCCTAATTTTTACTAGTCATCAGAAGATAGATATTGAATTAATTCTCTAATGTCTTGTGTTTTTGGCTCTCAATTCCCTCTACCTCTGTTTGTTCTACTGTATGAGAGAATTCTTCAACTTTATTTTCTTGTAGTTTGACTTTGTAACATCAGCGTTTAGCGTGTACTTTTCATGAACTTTTTCCTGTTCCCTGAGAGTCCCTATCATCATAGCACCATGTTTATGTTTCATGGCCGCATCTCTTCCCATGTCTCTCAAAGGACATTAAATTAGAACTTGTTTTACATTTTGTCCTGCTACCTGAATGGACGTTTTTCTCCTCTGATTCCAGTCTTCTCTTGGTTTGCATTTCACATTGGATTGCCCTGAAATATCTGACTATCATTGGCTATCATCATACGTAAGAATGAACACCAAAAAAGCTGGGAAGCTGTATCTGCACTAATGGAGGCTTTCAGGGGCCTCCAACTATCAGAACATGTAGGACAGCTCAGATCCTACAAGGAAGGGCTCTCTAATATCCTAACAGAGATAGCTTCATGTTTGCCACCTTCTGCCTCACCCCACTCTCCAGTGTACCTGATACCCTCGAGGCCGGAGCTTCTCAGTTTCCATTTCTCCAAAAAATAAGCTTCCCTCTTTGAGGACCTGAAGTCGAACTGCTTTTCATAGAGACTTTTGAACCAGTGCCCCGACTGCAAGCCTACTCCTCACCTGTCTTCTGTATTACCCAACACCTCTGATTCTCAAGGCTTCCCAAAGTCCTAAAGGTGCCAGTTGCCCTGCTTCTCATTACATCCTCCCTGAAGCCTTCACCGTACTCCACTCTGCTGAATCTGTTGTCACTCATTCATCCACTTTCAGCCTTTTTGGTGGGGGAAGAGGTGGGAGGGATACAGTCTGGCTTCGTCATACAGGCTGGAGTGCAGTGGCATGGTCTCTGCTCACTGAAACCTCTGCCTTCCAGGTTCAAGTGATTCTCCTGCCTCAGCCTCCCAAGCAGCTGGGATTATAGGCACCCACCATCATGCCCGGCTAATTTTTGTATGTTTAGTAGAGATGGGGTTTCAACACGTTGGCCAGGCTGGTCTCGAACTCCTGATCTCAGGTGATCCGCCCTCCTCGACCTCCCAAAGTGCTGAGATTACAGTCATGAGCCACCACGTCTGGCCTCCTTCAGTCTTCATGCATTGCAACTAAGGTTTATTTATGCCACCCAGTTTCATTAAGGATGGAGTAAAGTTTCTGTTTCTCTTTCTCCTTGTTATTTAAGCTAATATCTAAAAGAAAAGGAGTAGGAAAGTCTTTACTCGGCCTTCTTAAAATCAGAACCTATCCACTTTTCTGAAGTTCATTGCCTGACACCATTTTTCATTAACAGACAAATGTGGAAACTCTTAAGCTTATCTGCTATGTTAGCTTAAGTAGCTCATGCCATTATTTCTTGACCTTTCCTAGTCCGTGGCATACCTAGAAATTTGCAAGTACACACTTTGCACTAGGCAGATAATTATTTCCTTCTTCCCCACTCCAGCTTTCTGTTCATCTGTCCTCACTGCATATTTTATAAGCACACAAATCAGTACGAAAAAAAATATTCCTAAGAAAGGCAGCCAGTCTTTAAAGAAGTATAGGACATGCCCCATTTCATTGAGGGGGAGCTGTTCAAAAGTCACTGAAATGTTAACATGGTTAGAAAGATGTCGATTAGCAAAACAGAGATAAAGATGCCATGCTTATAACACACTTGATTAACAGAATGATGAGGCTAATTAGAAAAATTTTAATAAAACATTCTGGTGTTGAAAGCTGATCTTTGATGAGCTGGAAACGAAAGAAAAATAATCCTGAACCATTTCTAAGTTTAGAAAGATTTTGTTTATCTTTCTTTCCTAGAGTTAGAGCCAGCAGTTCTGATGGTTTGGATTTAATATTCCTAGGCATTTGGGTGTTCAAATCAATGGTGTATTTCTGGGAACAGACTGTGCCACCACAGAGAGCAGGCTGAGGAAGGAAGGCCCTCCACATGTGAGGCCCCAACACTCTCTCTCCTTTCACCACTTCCACCAGCATCCTCAAATCAGTCAGGAACCCCAGGACATCAGCACACCAAGGAAGACTGTATGATACACCAACTCCTCCTTGGTCACCAGGGTGCCCAAGTTCCTAGCTGCTCACTGAGTTATATGCCTTCCTTTGATTAGACTAGCACCTTAAAGTCAAGTGACCCTTCCTGTTACACACCTCAGTCTCGTTTTTAATAAATCTACACTGTTGAAGTTGAGGCAGTAAAACAATGGCAGAGGGTGGGGGGATATTAATGTGGATGAGAGTCTCAGAATTTTTGAGAATGTTTAGGGATAAAAAGAGTCCTTTTACCTGGAAACCGACTTTAGACTTGAAATAAAGTTCATGTGTTCATGTATTCATTCACTTTACAAATTCATTCCAGTTACCAACTGCTATGTATAAGATTTGTACACAGTGAAAAGATTTGGAGTTTTACAATCAAACAAACCTGAATTCACCTCCTGATTTTGAAAAGACTTTTTCTGAGCCTTAGTTTTCGCACTATAAGATAAAAATGATAACACCACCTTTGCAGGATTATTCTAAGGATTTGGAATAATGTACAAAAAATTACTGACATATGTTGATTATTTAATAATTGAGAGATCATCAAGTAATTTTGAGACAGAATTGTGCTCCTGTTGCCCAGGCTGGAGTGCAATGGCGTGATCTCGGCTCACCACAATCTACACCTTCCAGGTTCAAGCATTTTCCTGCCTCAGTCTCCCAAGTAGCTGGGGCTACAGGCATGTGCCATCACACCCAGCTAAGTTTGTATTTTTTAGTAGAGACGAGATTTCTCCATGTTGGTCAGGCCGGTCTCTAACTCCTGACCTCAGGTGATTCGCCTGCTTTGGCCTCCCAAAGTTCTGGGATTACAGGGTTGAGCCACCGTGCCCGGCATTACTACTTTATTATTATTATATTACCTCTGTCAAGAGGTACAAGTGCTCAGTTCAATCTTCCATATTTACCCAAGGATAGTGCTTGTCAGCCAGCATCTTAGCTAAACAGAAAGAAATTCACATTCCCATTAGCTTTTTATTAACTCCTCTCAAACATAGGCAGTCTCAACCCCTGACAAAGACTTCCTCCTTGGCCAAACATTAGCTGGGCTCTTCTGAGCCATCTTGTTCACTAGGCCTTGAACTTGGCCTCTCACCCTTAACATTTGTCTGCTGAGCCCAGTCTTAGCAAAGAATCCTGCTAAGCCAGTTTATTGAGAATCCACCTACCCTTGATGTCTAATCAGTTCCCTCTGAGTAATTTTCCATCCCCTGAACCCTCACTCTGACTCACTGGCTATAAATTCCCAGCTGGTTTTGCTATATTCAGAGTTGAGTTTGGTCTTTCTTCTCTATTTCAATAGTCTTTAATGAAGCTTTCTTATTGTTTTCACAAGTGTAATATGGTTTGAATGTTTGTCCCATCTAAATCTCATGTAGAAATGTGATCCCCAATACTGGAAGTGGGGCCTAGTGGGCGGTATTGCGTCATGGGGGCAGATCCCTCATGGATGGCTTGGCACCATCCCGTTGGTGATGAGTGAGTTCTCACTCAGCTCCCAAGAGATCTGGTTGTTTAAGAGTTTGGGACCTCCCCTTTCTCACTCTCGTTCTCTCTCTCTCCACGTGACACCGCCTGCTTCCCCTTCACTTTCTGCCGTGATAGGAAGCTTCTGAGGCCCTCACCAGAAGCAGATGCTAGCATTATGCTTCATGTACAGCCTGCAGAACTGTGAGCCAATAAACCTCTTTTCTTTACAAATTATCCAGCCTCAGGTATTTCCTTGTAGCAAAGCAAGAACCGACCAACACAAAGTGTCTGAATAATGTTTCTTCAACATCCCTCATGTCTCTCTGACTGGATCGTGCCACTGCCCATACAGACATCCAGTGGAACTTGGCCTCCCACAGAGTTAGGACGTGGAAGCAGGGGAGACCAGTTGATTCCCCTGAAGCCAGGACCACTAATCCATATGCCACACTGGACAAATACCCATCCTCTGAAATGCGGCAACAGAGCCAGCTCCACTCGATGCCCTGAAAGATACGTGGAGGGCTCCATTCCAGGCTCACTCCGGCCTCCTCTGCGTGCCTACCACCATTCTCCCTGGAAACTGCATGGTTACTCCTTGGCACCCCAAGTCAGTCGCCTTTGCTCTCCTTGTAGGGCCGCCCTTGCCCTCAGGGCATACCACATGGCTGACCTCTCTCCACTCACTCTTCTGATGAAAACCCACTCATCTTGTTTTTGCAGTGTCTCAGAGGCTTGCTGAGTGACTCACTAACAAATCTGACATCTCTGTTGTCATGTGTGAATGGCTGATACTAATTCCAGGTTCTCCCTCTCACATTCATACTTGTAATACATCTGGAGCTTTTACTGATTCCGAATTTTGGGGCCCACTCATCCAGTTCTGTATTCTGGTGGAAGACAATGAGGTGGAGCACTTATAAAATGTAGATTACCATGTTAAATATAGATAACCAGGCATCTCCCCTGGATAGTCCAAATTTGAATTGAGGCACAGAAATTTAAGTTTTTGATAAACACTCCAAGGGATTTTTTTTTTTTTTTTTTTTTTTGAGACGGAGTTGCACTCTGTTGCTCAGGCTGGAGTGCAGTGGTACGATCTCAGCTCACTGCAACCTCTGCCTCCCAGGTTCAAGCAATTCTCTTGCCTCAGCCTCCTAAGTAGCTGGGATTACAAATGCCCGCCAACACACCTGGCTAATTTTTGTATTTTTAGTGGAGACAGGGCTTCACTATGTTGGCCAGGCTGGTCTTGAACACCTGACCTCCGGTGATCCATCCACTTTGGCCTCCCGAAGTGCTAAGATTACAGGCGTGAGCCACCATGCCCGGCCCACTCCATGGGATTTTTATCTTCAGGGAAGAATAGAAAACACTGAAATTCTACTGTAATCCTGGTCATTTTATAGAACAGGACACAGAAGCCTGAAGAGTAGCAATGGCTTGTCCAAGGGTGCCCAGCTCCTCGTTGGCAAATCCAAGCCCAGCGTCAGGTTTGCTGACCCCCAGGGCAGTGACTGCCCTTCATCATGCAACCTCTGCTGGGGAAGAGGGAGGCTTTGATGCTGGACTTGAATCACTGTGCTGGAGGTGGGCGGGGAGTCCGCTACACCAGTAATCATGCCTCTTATAATGCCTTGTAGCCATGACTGTGGACTAGCCTTGCTCCCATTTTGAAATAGGAAATTAGCAGGCCCGTGGGAAGCAGTGAGTGCTGCTTCCTGTACTTTTCCTGGGGATCTATGCTCTGGACTTTGGAGCAGGAGAGCCAACTCTGATATCCAGTGCCCTTGAATGAGTCACGTTATCCATCTGGGCCCCAGTTCCTTCATGTGTAAAATATGGTAATTGGACTAGATTAGGGTCCCAAAACTGTTTCCAAGAAGGACAACCCCCTGAGGTGCCCAGGAGCTAAGTGTGGAGTCAGTTAGAGAAGAATAGGAGCTGACATGCTGAAGAGGAGAGAGGAGCAAAAGGAGCCTGAGCAGCTCTCAGTGTGAGACGTCCTGGAGTGGGAGGAGATGACGCAGCGTCCTCTGGGTCTGTTCCTCAAACCCAGGTGAGAGGGGCCCCTTCGCATTCTTGAAAAGTTATTGCAGACCCCAGCTCTCATCATGTTGCTGTCATTTTCATTTCTATAACAATACCGTTTCAATACCTGCAAACATAAAACAGTGCCTGAGCTCCACGACTGTAGATTACTGTCTCAGTCCATTTGGGCTGCTGTAAGAAAATACTACAGACTGGGTAATGTGTAAGTAATAGTAATTTATTTTTCACAGTTCTGGAGGCTGGTGATCCAAGGTCAGGGCCCCAGGAGACTCAGTCTCTGGTGAGAGCTGTTCTGTGCTTCTGACATGGCGTCTTCTTGCTGCATCCTCATAAGTGGCAGAGCAGAAGAGCACGGCCGCTCTCTGTAGACTTTCGGAAGGACGTTAATCCTGTTCACAGGCTGGAGCCCTCACTGACCTCATGACCTAATCACCTCCCAGAGGCTCCACCTTCTAAACCATCATCTTGGTAATTAGGTTTTAGCATATGGATTTCATAGGGGCATATACACCCAAAACACAGCAATTCCTGCATAATTAAAAAACTTGAAACCAAATACCATGTCACTAATAAAATTCAAATTTTCGATGTTCAATTAATGTGATGGGCATGTTTTGTAGAAAATAAATTGCTACTTTGGGGGTTAATGACAGAAAAATACTAGGTCAAGTCTGGTCTTCCATTTATTTAGTCTGTTTCTATATTGTTAGCTTCAAAATACAACATAAGAATGCCTGTTTCCATACAAAACAGAAGTTCTAATACATCCCAGCCTTTGTTTTTAATTTAGGAGAATGAAACCGTTCACTGAACCAACACTCTATGAGTGAGCAATACAGGTGTCACTCGATAACTGCAAAGTCATCTCTTTATTTGAAGACATTAATCTGTTACGGATACTTATGATAGTGAAGACAAACATTTTAATTCTTATAGTTTGCAGATTCTTGACAAACCATCTAAGAATACTGAGAAATGCTGAGTTTCACAAGATAAACTGAATTTGCTTTTTTAGGAGATTTGGGTTCAAGTGAAGCTCTGTCACTAATAGCTATTGAAGTCTGGGCAAGTATTCACATCTTTGGGCAACTGTTTTCTCATCTATAAAATTATCCAACGAATTCCATTTACCTCACAGGCTATCTGAAAGTAAACGAGAGAGTGTGAAGGTACTTAATCCTCACAGTGATTACAAATGGAACACACAACCATAACGGCAGGGGCAAGTGGCTGAAGATTTATCTCCAAGTGCCTTAAAATGTCCTGGTCAACTGTCCCTGAGTAGTACGGAACAGGCATGAGTATCTTGCGACCCTTCCAGTCCTTGGGTCCATGATGCTCCAAGCAAGCAGCAAGAGTGGTGGTTATTGGCCCATGGGCTGAAGATCTCAAATTAAATCAGGGCCCATTCGTTGCTCTCTGCTGCCCTCCTGAGTATAGAAATTGGCCAGCAAGTTAGGAAAGGCAGTGCAAGCCTTCTGGGCACCTCAGCTCAATTTCTTGACAACCTTTGCTCTGTGTGCCTGTGCCTGTGTGCCTGTGTGTCTGTGTGCATGTGCATGTGTATCAGCCTCCACCAAAAGATACGTGAGTGAGGATTTACACCTCAAGTACTCACCATTTCTTAGCCCCAGGCCCTCCTCAGGATCCCACTGTCCCAACCTCACTCTTCAAGTTCTGTGTAAGTTCATCATCATTTGGAAGGAATTGTCTGTACAACTCCTCCTCCTTCTCGCTTGGTTGTTAATGGCTTATTTAAGATAGATTTCGGGGCACAGAGACCCCATAACGTTTTCTCATGCCTGCTGACCTGCAGTGGAATGACTTGCAATTATATAATAGGCACTGGAGTAATAAATACATGTGCTATGGCTTGAACGTATCCCTCAAATTTCATGTGTTGGAAACATATTATGATGTAGCAAGAAGGCCCTTACAAAATGGTGGCAGCTTGGTATTGAACTTCCCAGCCTCCAGAACTATAAGAAATAAATTTCCTTTTTAAAAATAAAATTACCTAGTCTGTTGAATTCTGTTATAGAAGTGGAAAATGGACTAAGACAACATGCTTTCTTCTACTTTTACATTAATGTCACAGGTCTATTTTAATGTCTAATCCTATTTTTAGCTCTAATTTCATTTTAATTATTAATGTTTGCATTGGATTTTTGGATAACCTTGAGGGTTATGGCGCTAAATAAGCAATGACTTATTAAAAGTAGCTTTGTTTCTTGTTGGCCTTTCACAGCTTCATTATCCTTTAGATGAGAGAATTAATTTCCAAATGGATCACACAAGGTGGGCAAGATGATCTGATAGGATTAGAGGAGAAAAATTAGAATCTTTATTTTCACATTGTATATTTAATCTCATCCTTCTTAAATTTAAATTTTGGACAAGGTTTTACAGTATGCATATTAGTGGACTAGTACAGGTATGCAATTTATAAATTGTGGGGGAATGCTAATTTTATTTATTTTTTATTTTATTTTTGAGACAGAGTCTTGCTCTGTTGCCCAGGCTGGACGTGGAGTGGTGCAATCTTGGCTCACTGCAACCTCCACCTCCTGGGTTCAAGCGACTCTCCTGCCTTAGCCTTCCCAGTAGCTGGGATTACAGGTGCATGCCACCATGGCTGGCTAATTTTTTTATTTTTAGTAGAGACAGGGTTTCATCATGTTGGCCAGGCTGGTCTCAAACTCCTGACCTCAAGTGATCTACCTGCCTTGGCCTCCCAAAGTGCTGGGATTACAGGCGTGAGGTACTGTGCCTGGCCAGATACTAATTTTATTTTATTTAGTTATTTTGATACTGAAGGGATATAGAATCATAAAAGTTTGGAGTCCTCTATTCCAAAAGAGTAGCTGTCATCCTGCCTGTATTTCAGAATCACTAAGAGAGAGTTTTAAATAAATTACATTATGTCTCACCCCATCCCAGACTCAGTGAACCCCA
>PVKP010039994.1:0-19755 GCA_004027715.1 Plecturocebus donacophilus
TGAGAGCCAGACTACTGTGAATGCTATTACTCCTCTGGGTCTACCCACCCAGTTTGGCTGCCACACTTCAGCCTGGAACTAGGGAATATCTGCAAGGGATTCAGAGTTGTGACTTGCCCTCAAGTCTCCCAGCAGTGGGTACCAGCACCTGCTCTAACAGGGATGACAGGGGAGTGACGTAGACTCTGAGATTTCTTGCTTATAGATGGCCTTAGTATATTGGCTTCCTCAAATGCCGGTTTTAGTAGTAATAAATAGGTCACATGGACAGATTCAGGACCTCCTGGTTAGCCAGAGTGGTGCAGGTAATGGTGATGGCTGGGGTCACACACAAGTTTTCTCCTTTCTGGGCACAGTGTTATTCTACCTGCAGATGCTGTAATGGACTGTGTGAGTTGGCCTTCAGCCAGGAAGTGATAGTTACCAAAGAGCACCAGCTATAGCAGAAGTGGTGGGATTTGTGTTTGCCTTATGCTACTCAGGGCTGGTACTTTGGATTATCAGACAATGGGTGGCATCATAAAGCTCTGAAAAGTTTCTGTCTTTTGTGTTAAGCTACCAGGGCAGGTGGTGGGCAAAGCCAGAAGGGGGCTGGGTCAGGCAGGTCCATGTTTTGACTCTTCACGTGCGGGGCAAGCAGTGGCCCCTATGGGAGTTAGAGGTGGTTCTCTGGCCACTGGGATAATGTTCCAGAGAGGAGCATAACTGCCTCTGCTGCACAGGAGAGTTCATGCAGGGAGTGGGGAGTAATAGGCGGCAGTAAGCCCCACTCAGCTCCTATGCACTTGGCAAGGCAGATCTCATACCCACAGTATTCTGCTAGTAGCAGCAAGCTAAGTTCCAGGCCATCTATGCTTAAAACTCAAAATTTCCTTGAGCCATAAGCTTTCCCCTGCAGAGACAAGAACCATGGCTTTCAGACCATGCCCCTCCCAGTCTGCCTGCACAGCCAGGGCACCCAGCTCATTTGCTCATGGCTGCAGCACACTTCCCCCTTGCTCCTGGGTTCTTGACAAGGGAGTTCTTCCCCACTCGAGGTTATATTGCAAAATTAAGTTGGGAGCTTCTTTTAACTAACTCAAGCAATGACTGCTGCCTGGGTAAGTTGGCAGGCTTTCATGGGGTCTCCTGTGAGGCAGAATAAGGAATGGCTTCCCTCGGTCCATGCTGGAGACTGGGAGTGCATGCAAAGTTCTTCCTGCTACCATTCATGCTTTCATATTCCTTACCACTCCCAAAATCAGTTCCATTGTTGGGTAGGGTTAGGAGCTTTCCCTGTGGCCTGGATTATCAGATTCCCTGGTGGGGGTGTATATCCTGGAGGCAGTCTCTCCCCCGTCACACTCTGGGGACTTACAGGTTTTTTTTTTTTTTTTAAACCTGGCTCATGCCATAGGCTGCAGCCTGCTACTTTTTAGAAATAATCTGTGGGCCAGATGTGGTAGCTCACACCTGTAATCCCAGCAATTTGGGAGGCCAAGGCAGGTGGATCACTTGAGGTCAGGAGTTTGAGACCAGCCTGGCCGACATGGTGAGACCCCGTCTCTACTAAAAACACAAAAATTAACTGGTGGTGGTACATGCCTGTAATCCCAGCCACTCAGGAGGCTGAGGCAGGAGAATTGCTTGAACCTGGGAGGTGGAGGTTGCAGTGAGCCAAGATTGTGCCACTGCACTCCAGCCTGGGTGACAGAGTGAGACTCCATCTCAAAATAAAATAAAATAAAATAAAATAAAATAATTTGTGGATTTTAGTTTTCCTGCTTAGTTCCTGCACTGTTTTTTTGGGAAAAAAGTCACAGTGTGTGTATCTACAGGCTATTTTGCCTTTCCAAGTGGGAACAAAATGCTAACACTGCCTCCAATCTGTCATCTTGGAGAATAAAAGCAATCCTACAGACTACCTAGATGTTGAGACTATCTGGAAAGTTAAAATAACTGTGATTAATATGTTAAAGCCTCCATTGGAAAATGTAAACAACATACATTAATAGATAGATTTCAGTAGAGAGATTAAAATATATGAGTCAAATTGAATTGATAGAAATAAAAAACAAAGTAACAGAGATGAATTAAGTCAATGAGAAGTTCAGGAGATTGTACCTTGCTGAGGAAAGAATATATAAACCTGAAACAGGTCATTAGAAATTATGCAAACCAAAACACAAAGAGAAAAATAAAAGTAAAAACCACAGAGCACCCAAAAGCTATGGGACAATATTGAATGATCTAACATAAGTGTATTAGAATACCAGAAGGAGAAGAGAGAAACAGTGAGGTAGAAGACATAAACAAACTTTATTACTCACCACATTTTTTTCTTCTTAAAACTAACCACTTATTCTGAAGTGAGTGTGTACAATTTCCATCCTGCTTTGAACCGTTTTAGTATAGCTAAATGTACAGGTGTACTAAATGTACAGGTGTACTAAATACGTGTACAGGTGTACTAAATACATGTACAGGTGTACTAAATACGTGTATAGGTTCAGACCTGAATGGGTCTGAAACAATGGGTTGCTTTTGTTTTTAAATGTATTTAAATGACATCATGTATCTTTTTTATAGTTTACTTTTTTAAATTAAAAATTAACATTTATTAATTTTAACTACTGATTAGTACCTCATTATATAGTTTCCTTATTTCCCAAATGATAGAAAAACTGGCTTAATTCAGTTTTCACTGTTATAAACAATGCTGCAACAAACGTATTTACACATTACATTGTGAACATGTGAGTTTCATCATGTATTCCTCAGTGTGCAATTCTGAATTGAGAAAAAGCAATTTTTTTTTAGAAGAGTCTTGCTGTCACCCAGGCTGGAGTGCAGTGGCATGATCTCGGCTCACTGTAACCTCCACCTCCCGGGTTCAAGTAATTCTCCTGCCTCAGCCTCCCAAGTAGCTGGGATTACAGTTGCCCACCACTATGCCTGGCTGATTTTTGTATTTTTAGTAGAGACAGGATTTCACCACGTTGGCCAGGCTGATCTCAAACTGCTGACCTCAATTCATCTGCCTCAGCCTCCCAAAGTGCTAGGATTATAGGTGTGACCACAGCACCCGGCAAGAAAAAGCAGTTTTCAATATTACTATTGCCTAATTGTTCATTAAAGTGGCTAAACTGACTTACACCTTCACTAGCAGTGAATAGTAATTGCTAATTCTTGACATTTTCATAAACACTTAGTATTATCAGACTCTTAATTGCTGCCAAATTATAAGAGTAAAATTACATTTTATTGCTGTTTTAATTTGAATTTTCCCTGAACACCTTGGTTTTTTTGAGCAAAGTCTTGCTCTGTCGCCCAGGTTGGACTGCAGAGGTGCCATCTCGGCTGACTGCAACCTCCACCTCTTGGGTTCAAGCAATTCTTATGTCTCAGCCTCCCAAGAAGCTGAGATTACAGGCACCTGCCACCATGTCTGGCTAATTTCTTTTATATTTTTAGCAGAGATGGGGGTTTGGCATGTTGGCCAGGCTGATCTTGAACTCCTGGCCTCAAGTGATCTGCCCATCTTGACCTCCCAAAGTGCTGGGATTATAGGCATGAGCCATCGCATCCAGCCCTGAACGTCTTTTTGTATGTCTATTGGACATTTATGTTTCTGTTGATGTAAACTCTGTGATATTATTTGCCAATTTTTAATTGGGTTCTTTGTCTTTTTCTTATTATTTTGTAAGATTTCTTTATCCCAGTTGATTAGTCTTTGTTTATTATATGCTTATCTGTGGCTGGCCTTTAATTTTTGTTATGAGCTCCTTTTTTATACATATATTATAATTTTAATTTGTAAAATTTAACAATTGTTCTTTTTGTTGTGTTTTTTGGTGCCTTATTAGTTGCTTTTTTACTGTAATATCATGAAACTACATTTTCCTATATTCTTCCCAAAGTGCTAGAAATGTTCTTTTTCACATTTGCAAGTTGTTATATGTGAGAGAGGGTCTAATTTATCATTTTCTTCATGAGGCCAATTGTCCTGGTACTATATTTTCAATTGTGTTTCTTCCGCCAGTGTTTTCAAATGCCACTGCTGTCAAGGTCCAAGTTGCCATTTCTATGTGGGTGGGTCTGTTTCTAGGCTTCTTACTCCGTTCTCGTGGCCTGTTTTTCTGTCTTGGTGCATCTTCTGTTTTCTTCACTTGACATTATTTAACAGGAATACATGAGGAAATTTAGAGGTGGCCAACAATGTGTGGACCACTGAGAGAACAGCTGTAAGGACTAAAGTGTTTATTTTTCCTCCTTTTTTGGGCTTTATTTTTAATTGACAAATGATAATTATATATATTTGTAGGGTATAATGTGGTAGGTTGATACATGTCTGCATTGTGGAAATGAGCAAATCAGGGTAATTTTGAGGATTTTGATTCCAGATGAGCTTATTGGGCATAGACTGGAGAAGCAGAGACTACTCCAAAACCTTCTGGATCGCTGTTCTCACTAAGAGTGATGAGTAAGCCACATGGCTGGCATTGTGAGGGTGTTGATCGGCTTTGGGGAAAAAGAAAGGGGAACTTCAGCCTGTTCTCGTCCCATAGTCTTTCATCTGGAAGTTTATCTAAATTATTGAAATTCTTACCATAGCTTAGATTATTAAAAATTAAACCAACTGATAGAAGAGGCAACTTACTTATGTACCAGAGTACGGAATTCTTTCAAAGAAACACAAATGTTCCCTACTTTTCTTTTTTCTCACAGGGCGACAGAAAGTGACGCTGGAAGAAATCTTTGAGATTATCTAGTACAGGTCGTCCATTTTCCAAATGGGTAGGTAACTATATCTAGAGATGCCCGGGACAGTCTCAGTTTATCCCAGTTGTTCCAGAATAATCATTAATAGTGTAACCTTTCACTATCAAAATGTTTAGGTTTGGGCTAGGCATGGTGGCTCATGCCTGTAATTCCAACACTTGGGAGGCAAAGGTGGGTGCATCACTTGAGACCAGGAGTTCAAGACCAGCCTCGACAACAGGGCAAAACCCCGTCTCTACTTAAAATACAAAAGAAATTAGCCAGACATGGTGGCAGATGCCTGTAATCCCAGTTTCTTGGGCGGCTGAAGCACAAGTATTGCTTGAACCCCGGAGGCGGAGGTTGCAGTGAGCCGAGGTGGCGCCACTGCACTCTAGCCTGGGAGACAGAGTAAGACTATGTCTTGAAAAAAAAAAAGTACTGTTTTGGATAACAAGTTACATGGTCATCATGTTGATGAGAAAACTGAGATTCTCAGAAGTTAAGTGACTTTCATCTTTGTCCAACCTTTTCATTAATCGCAACTGGATAATGTTGGCAACAGAGTTCCCCAACTTTTGCTAGTAGGAAATGTATTCAAATGCAAAATATTTAAAAATCTTTTTTATTAAGTATGATATGAATTTGATGTCTCACTAATAACACACATGTGAAGCTGCAGTTACTATTTAATTGGTTTTAAGACACATAATGGAGTCACCAAATGGTTGAAGACAGGACTAAACTGAACACTAGAAATTAAGGAATTTTTAAAAGATCGTGCGAATGCTGAGGTGCTGTCACGAGGGCAGGCTTTGACTCCCTTGACTATTTGTTGTTCTTTCTATGTTGCTTCCCTTTACAGTCTTTTTTTCCCTTCAGCTTTTATTTTAAGTTCAGAAGCACAAGTGCAGGTTTGTTGCATAGGTAAACTTGTGTTATGGGGGTTCGTTATACAGATTATTTCATCAGCCGGGTATTAAGCCTGGTACTCATTGGTTCTTCTTCATGATCCTCTCCTTCCTCCCACCCTCCAAAAGGTCTCACCGTATACTGTTCCCCTCTATGTCTCCATGTATTCTCATCATTTAACTCCCACTTACAAGTGAGAACATGTGGTATTTGGTTTTCTGTTCCTGTGTTAGTTTCCTAAGGATAATGGCCTCCAGCTCCAACCATGTCCCTGCGAAGGACATGATCTCATTCTTTTTTATGCCTGTATAATCTTTTTTTTTTTTTTTTTTTTTTTTTTTTGCGATGGAATTTCGCTCTCACCCAGGCTGGAGTGCAGTGGCACTATGGCTGTATAATCTTTTTCTTTTCTTTCTTTTTTGTTTTTGAGACAGGGTCTCACTTGGTCACCCAGGCTGGACTGCAGGATAAGATCATGGCTCACTGCAGCCTCGACTTCTCAGGCTCAAGCAATCCTCCCACGTCAACCACCTGAGTAGCTGGAACTACAGGCACGTACCACCACTCCTGGCTAAGTTTTAAAGTTCTTTGCTATATTGCATAGGCTGGTCTTGAACTCTCGGCCTCAAGTGATCTTCCCACCTTAGACTCCCAAAGTGCTAGGATTACAGATGTGAGCCACAAGGCCTGGCCCTATGACCTTTTTTTTTTTTTTATTCTTTTTTTTGAGATGAGGTCTCATTCTTGTCACCCAGGCTGGAGTGCAGTGATGAAATCTCTGTTCACTGCAGCCTCAACCTCCTGGGCTCAAGTGATCCTCCTACCGCAGTCCTCCAAGTGGCTGGGACTACAGACTCGCGCCACCAGAGCTAGCTATTTTTTTTTTTTTTTTTAGAAAAAAGGTTTCACCATTTTCCCCAGGCTGGTTTCGTATTCCTGAGCTCAAGCTATCTCCCTGTCTTAGACTCCCAAGGTGCTGGAATTACAGACGTGAGCCACTGTGCCTGCCCCATCTCTCTCTCTCTCTCCCTTTTAAATTGAATTTTATTTTTCTCTCCTTATTTTTTGTGGGTATGTAGTAGCTGTATATATGTATGGGGTACATGAGATGTTTTGATACAGGCATGTAATGCATAATAACTACATTATGGAAAATGAGTTATCCATCCTTTAAAGCATTTTTTCCTCTGTGTTATAAACAATCCAATTATACTCTTTTAGTTATTTTTAAACGTACAATTCAATTATGATTGACTATAGTCATCCTCTTGTGCTATCAAATATTAGGTCTTATTCATTTTTTCTAAGCACTTTTTTGGTATCCCTTAACCATCCCTGCCTCCCCTATCATCCCCCACCCCCTACTACCTTCCCGACTCAGGAATTGAGTCAATTCAATTGTTTTCATTTTTAGATCCTACAAATAAGTGAGAACATGTGATGTCTGTCTTTCCCTGCCTGGCTTATTTCATTTAGCATAATGACCTCCAGTTCCATCCATGTTGTTGCAAATGACAGTATCTCATTCTTTTTTATGGCTGAATAGTACTCCATCGTGTATATTTACCGCATTTTCTTTATCCATTCATCTGCTGATGGACACGTAGGTGGCTTCCAAATCTTAGCTATCGTGACTAGTCCTACAATAAACATGGGAGTGCAGATGTCTCTTCAATATACTGATTTCCTTTCATTTGGGTTTATGCCCAGCAGTGGTATTGCTGGGTCATATGGTAGCTCTGTTTTTAGTTTTTTTGAGGAACCAAACTGTTCTTCATGTGGTTGTACTAATTTACATTCCCACAACAGTGTACAGGGGTTCCCTTTTCTCTACATCCTTGTCAGCATTTGTTATTGCTTGCCTTTTGGATATAAACTATTTTAATGCCTGTTTGTTCATTTGTATGTCTTCCTTTGAGAAATGTCCATTCAAGTCTTTTGCCCATTTTAATTGGATTAGATTTCTTTTCCCATAGAATTGTATGAACTCTATGTATGTATTCTTCATATTAATCCCTTGTCAGATGGGTAGTTTGCAAACGTTTTCTGCCATTCTCTGGGTTGTGTCTACACTTTGTTGATTGTCTTCTTTGCTGTGCAGAAGTTTTCTAGCTTGGTGTGATCCCAGCTGTTCCTTTTTGCTTTGGTTGCCAGTACTGTGGGTTACATTACTCAAGAAACCTTTGCCCAGTCCAATGTCCTGGAGATTTCTCTAATGTTTTCTTATAGTAGTTTCATAGCTTGTGGTCTTAGAATTAAGTCTTTAATAAATTTTGATGGAATTTTCATTATGGTGAGAGAGAGAAATCTAGTTTCGTTCCTCTGCATATGGATATGCAGTTTTGCTAGCACCATTTATGGGAGACATTGTTTCCTCCCCGGTGTATGTTCTTGGCACTTCGGTAAAAAATGAGTTCAGCGTAGGTGTGAGGATTTGTTTCTGGGTTCTCTATTCTGTTCCACTAATCTATGTGTCTGTTTTTATGCCAGTACGATGCTGTTTTGGTTACAATAACTCTGCTGTATAATTTGAAGTCAGGTAAAGTGATTCCTCCAGTTTTGTATTTTTTGCTTTGGCTATTCTTGGTCTCTTATGGTTCCATATAAATTTTATGATTTTTTTTTCCAAATTCTGTTAAGAATATCACTGGTGTGTTCATCAGGATTGCATTGAATCTGTAGATTGCTTTAGGTAGTAGAGGCATTTTAAGAATATTGGTTCTTCCAATCCATGAACACGAAATATTTTTCCATGTTTTGGTGTTCTCTTCAATGTCTTTCATCAGTGTTTTATAGTTTTTGTTATAGAGATCTTTCACTTCTTTGGTTAAGTCCTGGGTATTTCATTTGTGGTGATTGTAGATGGGGTTACTTTTTAAATTTTGCTATCAGATTGTTCACTGTTAGCACATAGAAATGCTACTGATTTATGTATGTTGATTTTGTATCCTGGAACTTTACTGAATTTATCTGTTATAACCGATTTTTGGAGTTTTTAGTTTTTTCCAAATATAAGATTATATCATCTGTAAACAAGGATAATTTTACTTCTTCTTTTCCAATTCAAATTCCCTTTATTTCTTCTCTGGTCTGATTGCTCTAGCTAGGACTTCCAGTACTATGTTGAATAATAGTGGTGAAAGTCGGCATCTTTGTTGTGTTCCAGATCTTAGAGGAAAGGTTTTCAGTTTTTCCCCATTCTGTATGATACTAGCTGTAGGTCTGCTGTATATGGTCTTTATTACGTTGAGGTACATTCTTTCTATACCCAGTTTTTTAATGGTTTTTATCACGGAGGAAAGTTGAATTTTATCAAGTGCTTTTTCAGCATCAATTGAAATGATCATATGGTTTTTGTCATTCATTCTGTTGGTATGATGTATCACATTGACTGATTTGCATATGTTGAACCATCCTTGTATGTCAGGGGAAAATCCCACTTGGTCATGATGAATGATCTTTTTAGTGTATGGTTGAATTCAGGTTGGCAGTATTTTGTTGAGAATTTCTGCATTAATTTCATCCGAGATATTGGCCTGTAGTTTTCTTTTTTTAAATGTGTCATTATCTGGTTTTGGCATCAGCGTAATAGTGGTCTCATAGAATGTGTTTGAAAGTATTCCCTCCTCTCTAAGTATCTGTTGCAACTAAAAATAAAAAAGAAAGAAAGAAAAGAAAAGAAAGTATTCCCTCTTCATCTATTTTTTGAAAGAGTTTGAGTAGGATTGATATTAGTTTTTCTTTAAATGTTTGGTAGAATTCAGCAGTGAAGTCATTGGGTCCCAGGCTTTTTTTTTACTGGTAGACTTTTATTACCATTTCAATCTCATTACTTGTTATTGGTCTGTTCAGGGTTTGAATTTCCTCATGGTTCAATCTTGGTAGGCTCTGGGTTTCTAGGAATTTGTCCATTTCTTCTAGATTTTCCAATTTATTGGCATATAATGGCTCATAGTAGCCACTAATGAGCCTTTGAATTTCTATGGTATCAGTTGGAGTGTCTCCTTTTTCACCTCTAATTTTATTTCTTTCTCTTTTTCCCTTAGTTACCCTGGCTAAAGATTTGCTAATTTTGTTTAGCTTTTCAAAAAAACCAACTTTTTGTTTCATTGATCTTTTGTAGTATTTTCTTCATTTCAGTTTCATTTATTTCTGATCTTTAATATTTTCTTTGTCATCCATGAGTGTTAAAAATGTAAGATTATTTTTTATTTATTTATTTATTTTAGAGACAGGGTCTTGCTGTGTTGTCCAGGCTGGAATGTGGTGGTGAGACCTTGGCTCACTGCAGCCTGTAAGGCTCAAGAGATGCTCCTGCCTCAGCCTCCATAGTAGCTGGGACTACAGATATGCACCACCACACCCACCTAATTTTTATATTTTTTTGTAGAGATGGGGTTTTGTCATGTTGCCCAGACTGGTCTCAAACTCCTGGGCTCAAACCATCCACCCACCTCAGCCTCCCAAAGTACTGGGTTTACAGGAATGAGTCACCACACTCATTCTAACATTTAAGATAAGAAGAAGAAAAAAATCTGTAACTTCCTAAATGGTTAGGGAAAAATAGAATTAAAAAAAACATGATACCCTCCCTTTTCCAAAAAAGAGATAGGAAATGACAAGCATAAGTAGAAATACACAAAATAAATAATGAAAATACATTTCAGTATACTGGCAATCACAGGGTATGTAAGTATCTATGAAATAGAAAACCATATAGAAGTCAAAACAAACTAATCAGATCTACACGTACCAACACAAACAAGTCTCAGAAACATTGTACTGAGTTTATAAAATAAGATGCAAAAGGATATCACAGTATGAGACCAGTTTGTAAATTTTAAAAATGACATAAAACAATGTTATATATTGTTTATAGATACAAATACATGTAGCAGAATTATAGATGGAAGAATACACAGCGACTTAATGATAGTGTTTATCTCCAGAGAAGATGAGAGAGGGGAGAAATGAGAGAGAGACATGAAAGTAATTTTTTTTTTTGAGACAAGGTCTCATACCATCACCCCAGCTGGAGTGCAATGGCACAATTTCAGCTCACTGCAACCTGCACCTCCCAGGTTCAAGCGATTCTCATGCCTCAGCTTCCTGAGTAACTGGGATTACAGGTGTGTGCCACCACTCCTGGCTAATTTTTGCATTTTTTTTTTTTTAAGTGGAGACAGGGTTTCACCATGTTGGCCAGGCTGGTCTCGAACTCCTGGCCTCAAGTGATCTGCCTGCCTCGGCCTTCCTAAGTGCTGTTATTACAGGCATAAGCCACTGCACCTGGCTTATGAGAGTGATCCTAACTGTATGTGCAATTTTTCCTTAAAAAAAAGAGATAGCTCTGATATGACATATAACTAAAAGTTAATGTGTTACATCTGGATTGACCACAAATGGGTGTCTGTTAAATTTATTTCTGATTTTTCTGTACATTTAAAGTATCTAATAATTAAATCTCTGTGTTTTCTACTTTCTTTCTTTCTCTCTTTCTCCCTTCCTTCCTTTTCTCTTTTCTTTTCTCCTTTCTTCCCTCCCTCCCTCCCTCCTTCCTTCCTTCGCAGTTTTGCTCTTGCCACCCACAGTGGAGTGCAATGGCAGGATCTCAGTTCACCGCAACCTCTGCCTCCCAGGTTCAAGCAATTCTCCTGCCTCAGCCTCCCGAGTAGCTGGGATTACACGCATGCACCACCACACCCGGCTAATTTTGTATTTTTAGTAGACACGAGGTTTTACCATGTTGGCCAGGCTGGTCTGGAACTCCTGACCTCAGGTGATCTGCTTGCTTCAGCCTCCCAAAGTGCTGGGATTACAGACATGAGCCACTGCGTGTGGCTTTTTCTATTTCTTAACTACACTTTTCTAAGGACACAGGATGACACAGTCCTGCTCTCACAGCTGCTGCTGAGGTGAGATGCTGGTGATTCTCTGCGCCTTGGGTCCCTGTCAGTTTCACGCTCTGCCCTGCTCCGCTGAGGCCAGTGGACTGCACTGTCCAGGCTTTCTTCCCAGCCGGCTTTCAGGTTCAGCCAATGGGAGGTTCCATGGGGAGATGGGAGGGTGCGATTCAATGGCGGTTAGGGTAGCTCTTCCCAGCTCTCTTCCCACTTTGCCATGGTATATCCAGCTGTAGCTGCATCCTAGGTACAACTCTTACCCATTGGACTCTGCTAAGTGTTTCCTTCCCTTGTCTCAATAGGCCCTGGAAGCAGGAGGGTGTTAACAGCTTCTCACCACGGCCAGTCTCTAGCTGTCCTGCCATACCTTGTTTACTACCTTATCTAGGCCAGAAACTCTGTGAATAATTCCCTCATTAAAGCCTTTTCATTTTAACCATCTGGGATGACACAAGAAACACTGAAAAGTAAAAACTGTTTTTGCTTGTTTCAGAACTCCTTTGCTGTGGGTGGGAAGACTGACTACGTGGCTTGCTCCAAGTTCACAGCCTGTTTGCATAAAACAACAACGACTTGTCTTTTGTTTTGTTTTGTTTCTTTTGGAACAGGGTCTTGCTCTGTCGCTTACACTGGAGTGCAGTGGCGCAGCCATGGCTCACTGCAGCCTCAACCTCCTGGGCTCAGGTGATTCTCCCACCTGACCCTCCTGAGTAGCTGGGACCATGAGTGCACATCACCAAGCCCAGCTAGTATTTTAAGATTATTTTTTCAGAAATAGGATCTTCCCATGTTGCCCAGGCTGCTCTTTAACTCATGAGCTCAAGCAATCCTCCTGCCTTGGCCTTCCAAAGTGCTGAGGTTATAGGTGTGAGCCACTGCGCCTGGTAACGAGTTGACTCGAGCATATGGTTCACAACATCTTGATGAAAAGGGATATCGCTGGCCAGGCATGGTGGCTCACACCTGTAATCCAGAATTTTGGGAGGCCGAGGCGGGTTGATCACCTGAGGTCAGGAGTTCAAGACCAGCCTGGCCAACAAGATGAAACTCCGTCTCTACTAAAAATTTAAAAATTAGCCAGGCATGGTGGTGGGTGCCTGTAGTCCCAGCTACTCAGGAGGCTGAGGCAAGAGAATCCCTTGAACCCTGGAGGCGGAGGTTTTGGTGAGCTGAGATCACACCACTGTACTCCAGCCTGGGTGACAGAGTGAGACAGTCTCAAAAAAAAAAAAAAAAATATGGCTGATACATACAGAACAATCTACTCTCCTAAGACCTTGTGTCCCAAGAATCTTATGACTTCTCAGATGGTATCAATTGTGTTTTCTGATTTATTCATTCATTTACTGAATAAGTTTTGATAGAGTGCTGCTCTGTACCAAGAACTGTGTCAAGAAATGCAGATGCATGGTTGTGTGAGAGGAAGTCCTCGTGTGCCAGCAGCTTCCGGTAGACAGGGGAAGATATGCAAACCCATTACAAAGAAATAGGGGAAATTCAAGGGGAATGGAAGCAGAGGATGCTCTGGAGTACTGAGGAGGGTTGTTCAGCCCAGCCTGTACTATCAGGGATAGTTTCCCAAAAGAAAGGACATCTAACCTGAGAGCTGAAGAATAAATACTAGTCAGCCAACTTAAGGAAAATGCATAGATGGGAGGGAGTGAGTTTTAGTTTTAAGATAATCTAGGTAGAGAGAAAGCAATTTGGGCAAATCCAGTAGGGATAAAAATCATTTGGGAAAGTGAAAGTCAGTCGCTTGAGATGATTGCAGGAGGAGAGGGTGAGATAAGTTAGGAGAAGAAAAATAGGGATCAGATCACAAAAAGCCTTGTAAGTAAGGTTAAGGGTAAGGGTATGATGATGAGGTCATTAAAAAGCCATTAAATCTTTTGAGTAGGTGGTGTGCAGTGTAATTGCATTTGCATTTTTAAAGATTACCTTGTCTATATGGTGAGAATTAACTGGAGGTGGATCTCAGCAGAGGCAGCTCCCTTAGGAGGCTGTAGCTGTAGCTCAGGCCAGAGATGGTGAGTTGGACTTGAGACTGGGGCTGGAGAGAAGTGGCCAGAGAAGAACATATGGCTAAAGCAGGCAACCTGAAAACATTCAGGAAATTATTGTCATTATAGGACATCCCGGCAAAATGCAAATTGTTCTGTCCTTATTTGATCTCAGCTGGACTGTTAACTCTGGGGAGACAAGGGACTGTTTTGTATTCATCCTGCTTCCAGTACTACGGAAGTGCTCAGGAAATGAATGTTCTTCCTAAGTGAGTCTCAGTGACACGGTGTTTTGATACAGCGGTAACCCTCATGCCTTTGCAGACCCACCTTTATTAGGAAGTTCAGCAGCAACTGTGAAGTCAATGTGTAGAGCTACCGCAGCTGGACATAAGGTGCAGAAGCTTTACTCAGTTCACTGTGCACCCTGAAATACCCAGGCTGTTTTTTTCCTGACTCAGTTCTCTTCTGCCATCTGCTGGACAAGCCTTTTATAGCACACCAAAGCAAGATCACCAACCAAGATGAGCCTAAAAGCTTTGTGGGAGCCACAGTGGACAATGTCTTGGATAAGTTTACAGCTTAGTGGGAGATGCAAGTCTCACATCCATATCAGTGTCCATTTGAAGCTAATATTCAGTATTTATTTCCCAAAGACAAAATGTCTTTTTTAAAAGAATGAGTTCCTGTCCTTTGCAGGGATGTGGATGAATCTGGAATCCATTATCCTCAGCAAACTAACGCAGGAACAGAAAACCAAACACTGCATGTTCTCACTCATAAGTGTGAGTTGAACAATGAGAACGCATGCACACAGGGAGGGGAACATCACACACTGGGGTCTGTTGGGGGGTAGGAGGCAAGGGGAGGGAGACAGAGAGCATTAGGACAAATACCTAATGCATGTGGGGCCTAAAACCTAGATGACGGGTTGAGGGGTGCAGGAAACCACCATGGCACATGTATATCTATGTAACAAACCTGCACGTTCTGCACATGTATCCCAGAACTTAAAAAAAAAAAAAGTCTTTTTTTTCCTTTTATAAAGTCTTACTTTGTCAACCAGGCTCCAGGCTGGGGTGCAGTGGCCTGAACATGGCTCAGTGCAGCCTTAGCCTGCTGGGCTCAAGAAATCCTCCCACCTGAGTCCCTCAAAGTGCTGAATCACAGGCAGGAGACATCACACCCAGCCCATGAAGACTATCTTAAATATCTGTATTCTCCTTTGAGTTTTTGCAACAACCTTATGATAGCCATATATTATAACATTTTTTAAACAAGGAAACAGAAACACAGAGGCTTAAATGAAAAGCCAACTTTGAACAATAAGTAAGTAGCCGGAGCCAGGACTGAAGCTTCCTTGATCCCTGGTTCCACACTTTTCTCACAACATCTCAACATCTCAAACACCACGAGAGAGAGTTTCCACAGGCGAGAAAGGCTGCCGATCTGTAGCAGGGCCAGGGGGTCCTGGTGTGAAGGCTGCCAAGGCCACAGGCTCCCTGATGCTCAGCACGGAGATTCAGAATGTTGGCATGGGGTGGGGTGAAGGAGAGCAACAGAAACAATTCCCCACATTCCATGTTCCCCAAAGATGTGTCAAGGTGATGTTTCCAAGGGAATTTTTTTTTTTTAAGTATATGAAAACTAATAGAACTTGAACCTTTGGTGGATGTTGTCAAATAAAATAGATCCTACTATTTTTGTTAACGTGTGTGGTTAAGACGAAGAAACTATTGTGCCATCCTTTTCTCTCTGTTTTTTGGAGACAGGGTCTCATTCTGTTGCCTAGGATGGAGTGCAATCACAGTGGCTGGACTACAGGTATGTGCCTCCATATCTGGATAATTATTTTTTATTTTTGTAGAGACAAAGTCTTGCTATGTTGCCCAAGGAATCCTCCTGCCCCACCCTCCCAAAGCACAGGGATTACAGGTGTGAGCCATGGCACCTAGCCAGCTTTTCTCATTTAAACTTATTCTTGTATAAATGTCCAAATACATTCTTGGCGTTAAAAATTCCAAACATTCAGGTAATGCTTAACATTCCTTTCACTACGGGTTTCAAGCCTTTCCCCAAAGACAACCACAGTCAGGAGTATGCTTCCAGATCTTCTTCTAGGAAATATGAGTGTCCCCACGGGAGCACAGAGTCTCGTTTAGCATTTCATCTCCCTTATGTGAATGGGATCTTGCTATACTGTCCTGCTTCTTCACCTGAGTGTCCCATACTCCCCTGCCTCAGCGGGAGGTGCACTTTGACTTGTCCAGGCCCCTCCTGGGATGCTCCACATTATCCCCTGAGAACAGGCGCTATCACTGCCCTCCTGCTTGCATACCATGCCTCCCAGCTGCAAGCTCACCACAGCTCTGGTCCAGCTTCCTCATAGCTTGATTCCCCCCCACTTTTTTTTTTTTTGTATTGTAGCAGGATAAATATAACATAAAATTTGCCATTTAAACCATTCTAAAATATGTAGTTTAGTAGCATTAAGTACATTTTCATTGTTGTGCCACCATTACCATCATTCATCTCTGGAAACTGTTCTATTTTTTTCTTTAGACAGAGTTTCGCTCTGGTGCCCAGGCTGGAGTGCAGTGGTGCAGTCTCGGCTCGCTGCAACCTCCGCCTCCTGGGTTCAAGCGATTCTCCTGCCTCAGCCTCCTGAGTAGCTGGGATTACAGGCGCTCACCACCGTACCCGGCTAATTTTTGTATTTTTAGTAGTGACGGGGTTTCACCACATTGGCCAGGCTGATCTTGAACTCCTGATCTCGTGATTAACCCATCTGCCTCCCAAAGTGCTGGGATCACAGGTGTGAGCCATCGTGCCCAGCCTGCTTTTTCATCTTCCTCAACTGAAATTTCATTCCCATTACAAAATAACTCCCCATTTCCCTCCCCAGGCCTCTGGAAACCACCTTCTACTTTGTCTTACGAATTTGACTACTCTAGGTACTTCATGTAAGTAAACGCATGCAGTACTTTTGTGACTGCCTTATTTCACATAGCATCATGTCTCGAAGGTTCTTCCCCATGGTAGCCTGTGCCAGGATTTGTTTCTTTCTGAGGCTGAATAATATTCCATTGAATGCTTGTACCACATTTGGTTTATCCACTCTTCTGTTGATGGACACTTAGTTTGCTTCCACCCTGTGGACTGTTGTGAGTAATGCTGCTATGAACATAGGTGTTCAAGTATCTCTTTGAATTCCTGCTTTCCATTCTTTGCAGTATGTGTTCATAAGCGCTGCAGCAGCTTTCTGAGTATGTTTCAGGCTTTGGTCGTCTTCTTCATTTGAATGCCCCCTGCATTTTGCCTGCTTACCACATTTACCCATTGGTGTAGTTTGGATTTATGCCCCTGCAAAAATCTCATGTCAAACTGTAATCCCCAATGTTGAAGGTGGGGCCTGGTGGAAGGTGATTGGATCACGGGAGTGGATCCTTCATAAATGGTTTGGTACCATTCCTTTGGTGCTGTATTTGTGGCAGAATTCAGTACATCTGCAGATGGGTGAACAATCATAAATGATTGCTGTATCAAGCTACGGAGTTTTGGGGTAGCTTGTTATAACAGTAGTAGCTAACCAATACATATCATTATCTATATTCCCAGTCTTCTTCCCCCTTCTCCTTATATCACCATTTTGTTCCTCAATTGATTAATACACCCTCAGTCTTATCAAAGCTCCTGGGGACCAAAATGTAAGCAGCAGAAAGACTGAACAGCAGGATGAGACTTCTTTGCATTGAGTTACGTTGGGTTATTAGAGGCGGTAATAAAACCCTGAGATATTTCCTCTCTGAACACTTTTTTCTGGTGTCAAAAACATTTGTGCCAGTAGCAGATGGATAGGTCCACGTCAATTTAACGTAACAACTGTACCTTACAAAGCTCTGTCTTAATTAGTGAAGATAAATTAGACCAAGATGGGCATTGTGCCCAGGAAGTCAATGTGATATTTAACAAGGATATTCTCAATTGATATACTTTGCCATAAATATTTACCAGATTCAATGAAAAGAATTGGGAGATGAAAATGAGATTTTATTAGAGATCACTGGAAGAGGAGGAGCGCTGATACGTGGCTGTACTGACAAAGCGATCGCCACTGGGGGCAGGGGCTTGTAAATCGTGCCCTCTTTTGTAAAGGGAGAATCTGAGGTTCAGGGCACACAGTGACTCAGCCAGGGTCACTTAGCTGAGTGGCACGCTCAGGGCCCCCCAGGGGGGCGGCTGTGGCCAGCGACGGCGGAGATGGCAGAGGCCTCCTCGGCCTGGCCTGTTGGGAGGGGCCGGGCCAGGCGCCGAGGCGAGGGCCCAGGTGGGGCCGACACAGGTGTTCTGCATCCGGCCAGGGGGCGGCTCCAAGAAGCGCCTCGGTGGAGCTTCATAAGCCGCCGGGGTGCGGGGCTGCGTGCGGCCCGCTGCAAAAACAGTGCCCACGTGTGTGCGCGTCTCCCATCAGCCGGCTGGCCGGCCAGCGGTCAGCCTCCCAGAGCCACACCGGCCCCATGGCGTTCCCGCTGGTAAGTGTGAGTAGCACCCTCCCGTGGTCACCGAGGAAGGAGAATTGTCCAGACCCTAGGCACAATTAGTGCTTTAAGAATATCTTAGTTTATAGTGTTATTACTCAGCTATTTCCTTTATATAATCCTCCATATATAATCATATATTAGTTTACAGAATCAGGGCCTGAGGTATAACTTACTGCTTACATATATCTAGCTTATATAATCATACTTAATACTTATATCTAGCATACTTAGTTCTATATAATCTTTCTATATAATCACATAGGTATTGTAGTTGGAGCTGTACTGACACATTTAGTGCTGATTTATATAATCTTTCCATATAACCATATAGTAGTTTGTAGTAGTCACAGAACAGAAGCAGTACATGGGAAAACGGCGAGACGAGAACAAGAAGCAAAGACCTAGGCGGTGGCGTCCCCACCTCAAGGGCATACGCTGTATGGCACGCCTGGAGCAAGTGCCTCTCCTCCTGAAAAAGGAGTTGTAGTACCTTGTACCCAGTTCCTGTGGATGCTGGAAATAGCCGAGGGAGAAGAAACCCTCTGGTGTGACCAGTCACTGCGGCTGTACACCTTGTCAGTCTTTTCTCCCTTCTGTGCTAACTCAAATCATCCTCCCATAAATATCTTAAGGGCACAAGTCTGTCAGCTCCCACATTGGCTTACAGTATCCTTCTGTTAGAAATCCTCTGAAGTCTCCAGCCCCCAGATTTGAAGTGTTGCACAGGACACCTGTTGCACGCAGCCCGCCTCCTTGCCTCAGTGACCTAATGGGGGTGGACCCCTTTTCTGTACATGACCCTCTACTACTGCGCATGGCCCTCTCTGCCCAAGTGACATCATGGGGTGGCCCCCTCACTTGGGACCCACGTGATTATGTATGCCCTATTACTAAGCCTGTAGATGATGACCTCACTTACGATCCTGCGCCCTGCTTGTACCTAGTAAATACTGATGCTTCTGGGCATTTGGGGTGCTCGCTGATCTCCGCGCACAGATTGTATGCCACGCCCCCTTGCCGCCCTCCCCAGTCCAGATGCTCTTCACTAGTTCTTCAGTGTCCTTTCTCTTTACTTCTCGGATCCTGCACCTCAGCACAGCATAAGGGACACCCCATGACCCTGTGGGGCCCTACAGCCCTACATCAAGAGCCACCCAGTGCTCGCCTGGGCTGCGCCGCGGCCCGGCCGCAGTAGCTAACGGTCTGTGCCTCGGGCCCCACAGTACCCCCAGTCCTTACCCCGTGCGCCCGAGTCCCGGGCGGGGCGCGGTCACGGTGGATGGGTGGCCGGTGAGGGGGGCAGGGAGCCTCCGCGTGGGGCAGGGTCTTACACTTCTTTCCCACCCTGCCGTCGCACCCGAAGCCGCAGGCGCTGGAAGCTCACGTCCCGCGGTGGATCTCTTGGGGTCTCTTTCGCACCCGCCGCGGGGCGAGGGGGAAGCCGGGCGGGGCGGGGCGGAGCGGGGCTGCTGACGGCCTAGGCCCCGCGCTGTGTGGAGAGCCCCACGACGGCGGTGGCGGCCTCGGCCCCTTTAAGGCGGAGGGATCAAGCCCCTCGTGCGGCTTCCCGAGCCCGGGCAGGTCACGTGGCTTCACACCTTCGCCTGGCGCCGGAGCGGGAGTCCTGGGGCGAGGCTGGCCAAGTAGCGTGGCGCGAGG
>PVKP010039995.1:7465-19869 GCA_004027715.1 Plecturocebus donacophilus
CAAGGCAGGCCAATATTCAAGTCCAGGAAATACAGAGAACACCACAAAGATATTCCTCAAGAAGAGCAACCCCAAGGCACATAATCATCAGATTCACCAGGGTTGAAATGAAGGAGAAAATGCTAAGGGCAGCCAGAGAGAAGGTTCGGGTTACCCACAAAGGGAAGCCCATCAGACTCACAGCAGATCTCTCAGCGGAAACCCTGTAGGCCAGAAGAGAGTGGGGGCCAACATTCAACATCCTTAAAGAAAAGAACTTTCAACCTAGAATTTCATATCCAGCCAAACTAAGCTTCATAAGTGAAGGAAAAATAAAATTTTTTGCAAACAAGCAAGTACTCAGAGATTTCATCGCCACCAGGCGTTACAAGAGCTTCTGAAAGAAGCACTACACATGGACGGGAACAACCAGTATCAGCCATTCCAAAAACATACTAAAAGGTAAAGAGCATCACCATAATGAAGAATCTACATCAACTAATGGGCAAAGCAGCCAGCTAGCATTACCAGAAGCTGCAATTTTTGTCTCTGATAAAACAGACTTTAAAACAACAAAGACCATAAGAAACAAAGAGGAACGTTACATGGCAGTGAAAGGATCAATGCAACAAGAAGAGCTAAGGATCCTAAATATGGACACACCCATTACAGGAGCACCCAGATACATAGGGCAAGTTCTTAATGACTTACAAAGAGACTTAGACTCCCACACAATAATAGTGGGAGACTTTAACATTACATTGTCAATATTAGACAGATCAACGAGATAGAAAATCAACAAGGATATCCAGGACTTGAACTCAGACCTGGAACAACTAGACTTAACAAATATTTGCAGAACTCTCCACCCCAAATCCACAAAACATACATTTTTCTCAGTATAACATTACACCTATTTTAAAAGGGACCATATAATTGGAAGTAAATCACTCCTCAGCAATTGCATAGCATTTCACAGGTTTAAATAAAATATTGGTTGTCTGCTTATTTGTTATTTTCATCCCCTATTCCTTTCTGTCTCCATTGTTACGCACAATTATTGGCATAAAAGAGGTTTTTAATACCCATTTTTAGACTGCATTCTAGCCTGGGCAATAAAACAAGAATTCCATTCTCTCTCCCTCTTTCTCTTCCTCTTTCTCTCTGTCATTCTTTTTTTTCTTTCTTTCTTTTGCTCTTTCTTTCTTTCTCCTTTTCTTTTTCTTTCTTTAAAAAAAAAATTTCTGTTTTGAAGTTGAAACATCTGAACTGTAAACTGTAGCCTTCTCAATAATTCTAATAATACCTTAATTTGTATCACTTTCACAGACATTCTCATTTGCTTCTCAAAAGTGTGCTCTGAAATAGAAAGCAGATATGATTTCTTTTTGAAAGTGGATGAAAATAGAATTTAGAAAGGTTAGTATAGTAATTTGCCCAAGGTCACATGACAAAAGGAGAGCATGTGCTAAGTCTTCTGATTGCTCTTTCTGGTGAACAAAGCTGCCTTTATGAGAATTGGCACCAGATTGACTTAATGTTTCTGAATTCCAAACTCAGTCTCTGAGTGTTTATGTTGAGCCTAGAGGTTAGATTCCACAGTTGTTCTTGTTTTTTGACAGAAGTTGTGGCATACCTCATTTTCTGTTAGGCCAGGGTAATTTTTCTTCTCAGATGCATTCTAACTTTGTAATTGTTGAAAACGTGCGCTTTGAATGAAGAGACTCCTCCAAACAGGCTTTGTGTGAGGAATGTGGCTGTTTTTCACCTGGGTGCAGGCGGGCTAAGGCCAAAAAGGGCATTAGCAAAGGGCAGTGGGTTAGGAGTTGGTTTTATAGGTTTGGGGTGTGCAGTGGAAAGTTACAGAGTAAGATTAGTTACAGTGGTGGGGATAGGGGCAAGGAGTATACATTACCATAAGTTCAGTTACAATGGTGGGTGGGATAAGAGTATTATCGTAATAACAGTTAAGATGGCAGGGTGGGGTGAGGGGCTTGTCCAGAGAAGCTCCGCTGGGCAATTAGGGATAAAGGTGAATGCAGGCGGAGGGCGGCGGGGAGGTGGCATACGATTAGCCGAGGCAAGCAGGACTTTAGACTTTCAGGCTCCAGGCTTGCATCTGGAGACCTGACATACCTATCTTTTTATATATAGAGAGAAATAATTAGAGAAGAAGGGGTGATAACAGGTTTTAGGGGGTGGGGGCGAAGATTCTCAAGGCTTCTTCTAGCGGGATTGGGACGGGGCAGAAACCTAAAAATGGGAAATAATTTAGACTGCTGGGAGATTTTGGGGAAAGGGGTAATATTGTGGGGTTGTTAGAAGGAGCATTTGTCGTATTGACTGATTGGTCATCACTAGTGTACGATTTTGTAGGAATTGAGAGATTAATTGGAAAAACACAGGGTTTAAGTAAAAGAAGGAGACAGTTAGTATTAGAGGACTAAGGATTGTAAGAAGCCATACTCCCAGTTAGACAATGTCCAGCCAGTCCAGGTTCAGAATAACCATTTGCCCGATTAGTGAGCTTTTGGGCTCTCTTAATTTATTGATGGCATTATATATGAGGCCAGGCTGGTTTACATAAAAGCAACATTTTTCTGGAGCTTTGGACCCAAATGCCAAGGGAACCAGCAAGGGCTGCTGCTGTTAAAGGTCGTAGGGTGTTTGGTGGGATAACTGTGGAGGGAGAGCTTTTGTTTTCATGGCGTATGAGGAAGCATATGGTATTTATAAGCAACCGCTTACTTTCATTAACAAGATTGGGTATGAGCAGAGAACGGGAGCCAGGTTAAGAGTGAAATATTAGCTGTAATTGCCTGTAGGAAAAGTGTAAACCAGCAACTTAAGAGCAGGCCATGTAAAAGTAAATGAGTACAGTGAATTTGAGAACAGTTAGACAGAAAATAATAGAAACAGACTTTTTGAGGTGTGGTTTAAGTAGTAGGGGCGACTGCATAAAGGTGGAGAAGGCGAGGGGCTGAAAGTAAGTGTGTGAGGTGTAAAGAGAAAACTTTGGAGGTTTGTGAGAGGTAGAGGGTAAATGAGGCATAGCCTGTGATTTTGAGGGATTTTAAGAGTATTGGGTGGCAGCTGCTGCTATGTGTTGTCAAGCCCAGGACTGTTAGGTTAAGTTGTTTGGATAAAAAGGCTACAGGCCATGGGCCTGGCTTCTTTGTAAGAATCCCTACCACACAGCCCTGGATTTTAGCAGTATATAATGAAAAGGGTTGAGACAAGTTGGGGAGAGCTAGGGAGGGAGCAGTTTTTAGAGCTGTTTTTAAGGAGCGAAAGGAGGAGTGAAGAAAGGATTTAGGATTAATATGGTTGGATAAGTTTTCTTTAGTGAGTTTATACAGTGGCTTAGTTAGAATAGCAAAACCTGGTATCAGAGGTGAAAGTAGCAACCACACTCAGGAAGGAGAGAAGCTGTTGTTTGGTGGATGGGGTTGGGGTTTGGGAAATTAACTGGATACAGCTGGCAGGGAGAGCGCGTGTATGCTGGCAAAAGATTATAACAGATGGGGAAGAAATGTGAGCTTTGGAAGGGGATACACGATACCCCTTTGAGTGTAGATGCTGAAGAAATAGGAGGGTGAATTAAAAGGCCATGTTGCAATAGATGGGTGATAACAGGCTTACACTTTTTAAAGCCTGTTGTGGGATGGGGTACTAGGGCTGGGCAGGGTCAGGGTGGTTAGGTTTTAAGGGGATGATGAGGGGTGAGCGACTTGTAGCAACAGATGGGAAGGCAGTGTTTGACACCCTAGGGTTAAGGTAGTGGGACATAAGGGGAGCTATTGAGGGAGGTACGGGTTCAGGGTGGAGGGTGGCAATGAGGCGTGGCTGTAGCCCAGGAATAGTGAAGGAGGCAGACAGTTTGGCTAGGATATCTTGGCCTGACAGGGAAACTGGACATGTGGGGATGATTAGGAAAGAATATGTAAAGGAGTGCTGGCCTAATTGACACCAGACTTGGGGAGTTTTGAGAGGCCTGGAGGCCATGCAGTCAATTCCCGCAATAGTTATGGAGACCAAGGAGACAGGTCCTTGAAAAGAAGGCAGCATGGAGTGGGTGGCCTCCATGTTGGTTAAGAAGGGGATGGACTTACCCTCCACCTTAGGAGTTACCCAAAGCTCGGCGTCCGTGATTGTCCAGGGGGCTTCCAAGATGCTCGGGCAGCGTTAGTCTTTAGCTGCCAAACCGAGGGTTGGAGCTTCAGGAGCTCTGGGAGCAGCGACGCGAGTCGGGCAGTCAACTTTCTGTGGGGGCCCCTCACAGACAGGGCAGGGCTTAGGAGGAATTCTGGGCTGCAGGCATTCCTTGGCTCAGTGGCCAGGTTTCTGACAGTTGAAGCAAGGTCCAGGAGGGGTGGCTTGACGCGCTGCAATCTGGGCACTGAAGTTTTTGTGAGCCAGTGGTGTGGGTGGGGTTTGTCTTACCGCAGAGGCAAGCATTTGTAGTTCTGAGATGCGCTGCCACCGGGCAGATTTTTCCCTATTATTGAACACCTTGAAGGTGAGGTTGCTTAATTCCTGTTGTGGGGTTTGAGGGCCAGATTCTAACTTCTGTACCTTATTGTAATGTTAGGGGCTGATTGGGTGATAAAATGCATATTAAGCATTTTTTAGGGGTGAGAGTAGAAGTAAGGATGACATTTAAGTTACTCTAGGTGAGATTGTAGGACTGGGTTAAGTGTTGGAGGATTTGATGAAAAGGAGCCTAACTGGTGGCCAATTTGGAAAGGTTGGACAAAGAGAAAGGAATGTGCACCCTAACTATGCCTTTGGCTCCAGCCACCTCTGGAAGAGGGAATTGTTGCGGAGGAGCAGAGGAGGTAGCCTAGGGACTAAACTGTAAGCTGGGCCACGTATGAGGTGGGAAGGTGGCAGGAGGGGCATAAGGAGGTGGGTTGTGGGCAGAGGAAGAGGAGGAAGGCTCTGGGGGTTGGGTTTAGGTCCTGGCTTAGGGCCTGGTTTGGACAGGTGGGGAGGAGAAAGACTGGAAGGGTTGATGGACAAGGAGGATTCTGGTTTACTGGCAGAAGAAGGAGGGCAGACGGAAGGGAAGAGAAGTAGAGATTAGGGAGGGATTGGTATGTAAAAGAAAAATGCCTGGACGTAGGAAATTTCAGACCGTTTGCCCATGTTGTGACAAAAATTGTTTAAATATTGTAAAATAGAGAGGTTGAACGTGCCATTTTTTGGCCAGTTGGAGCCGTTGTTTAACTCATATTGTGGCCATGCAGTTGGCCCAGTAAAGAGAATGCGATGTTACAGAAGAAGATGAGACATTTAGGTTTTAGGTCAGGAGGCAGTTGAAGAGGCTTGAGGTTTTTTAGAACACAGGCCAGCGGAGAGGAGGGAGATTTAGGATGAATGATTGCCCATGGTTCTGGGAAGGCAGCAGAGACAAGGAAAATGGGCACACAGCCCAGCCGCTCAGCAGGCATCCCTAGTTGAGCCTGGGTTGAACCTCCTCATTGGTGAGCAAAGAGAGTATCCTCTATGTTGACCTGCCACCAACATCAGCCATGAGCCTGGTGGGCGAGTGACTAGGATGAAAGTCTTCACAATAATCAAACCCCTGGGAAAAATTGGGTCCCCGGATCCGAGACCTGCATAGGACTTTTCTGGTCCTGAACCTCACAGAAGAACCTGGTTTACCTGATTTTCCTTGTCTTTGCGGTGGAAAAAAGGACAAAACTGAAAGGGGGAGGAAGTGGAAAGGGAAAGACAAAAGAATGGGAAAGCAAAAAAGAGAGACTGTTTACCAAAATAGCCGGTGGTGTACATCTGTGGTCTGGTCTGATGACCCCAGGTCAGTAGGTAGAGCTCTTTATGGAGGGAGCACAAGAACAGGGATAGGGGTTTGGTTTCCCGTAGGAGTTCCCCTGTTCTGGGTTGAAAACACACACTTTGAATGAAGCGACCCCCCCCACCCCAAACAGGCTTTGTGTGAGCAACATGGCTGTTTATTCATCTGGGTGAAGGTGGGCTAAGGCCAAAAAGGGCATTAGCAAAGGGCAGTTGGTTTTATAGGTTTGGGGTGTGCAGTGGAAAGTTACAGAGTAAGATCAGTTACAGTGGTGGGGGCAGGGGCAAGGAGTATGCATTACCATAAGTTCAGTTACAGTGGTGGGTGGGTTAAGAGTATTACCATAATAACAGTTAAGATGGCAGGTTGGGTGAGGGGTTGGTCCAGGGAAGCTCTGCTGGGTGATTAGGGACAATGGCGATCACAGGCACATGGTGAGAGATGATTAGAGGCAAGCAGGACTTCAGACTTTCAGGCTCCAGGCTTGCATATGGAGACCTCATAGTAATAGGTTTTCCGTTTATTTTGAAAGCGGATAAAATGAATATATCATAATAGAGTCGTTCACATTTCTAACAATTTTGCATCATTTTCTTTGAGTGTTTTCCCCTCTTTTAGAAGAGGTAGATCTTAATTAAATTGCTTAGGCTTCATTTAAAAAATGATGGGAGCTCTTAGGCTCTCAAGTTTTGGAGATTGGCATTCAAATGCTAATCATGAATAAGGATAAAAACAAAATAGGAAAAGCAGCAGGGGGTTTTGTTTTTTATTAAGTGGAAGTCTGAATTTATGAAGTAAGATTTAAGGTAGTTAAGTGTATTACAGACTGATATCTTTTTGTACAAGTCTTAATTTACCATCAAGTTTCTTTAAATCAATAAACCTATTAGGAATGCCCACCTGATCACATATTGCCCTTTATAGAAAAATACAAATGCCAGGATTTTATTCCAGGCCTGCTGAATCAGAATCTTTGGATCCTGGATATATGTATTTTTTTTGTTTCACGACTAAGATGCTCACTACTGTTTAAAAACATCCTTCCTGGCCGGACACAGTGGCTCACAGCTGTAATCAAAACTTTGGGAGGCTGAGACGGGCAGGTCATTAGGTCAAGAGTTCAAGAACAGCCTGGCCAACATGATGAAACCCCATCTGTACTGAAAATGCAAAAATTAGCCAGGTATGGTGGTAGGCACCTCTAATCCCAGCTACTCAGGAGGCTGAGGCAGGAGAATCCCTTGAACCCCAGAGGTGGAGATTGCAGTGAACTGAGATCACACCAGTGTACTCCAGCCTGGATGACAGAGCAAGTCTCCGTATCTGGGAAAACAAAAAACAAAAAATACTCCAACCTCCTTCCTGTAGGAGATAGCTAAGGAAGGGGGCGGGGAACTAAAAACAGCCACTAAAACCAGTGCCTAAATATTTTATTTAAAATAGTTAATGTATTAAACACTTCTTAGGAACATGCTTTGCAAAGAAATCTTAACACATTCTCTGAGGATTATTAGGGAAATAAAGTTAGATTTATTTACTGTTTGTTAAAGGAAAAGACCGTATTTACTCTCAGTTGACTCTTAAAAAGTTTTTTTTGAAATAAATTTTACATACCATAAAATTAACCCATTTCAAGTATATAATTCATTGGTTTTATTTGTAACAGCATTGTACAATCATCACTTCAGTCTAACTTTAGGACATTTTCATCATCCCCCAAAGAAACCTCTTAACCCATTTGCCATCACTTCTCATCTTTACCCCCAACCCTAGGCAGCTTCGAATGTACTTTCTGTCTCTATGGCTTTGTCTATTGTGGACTTTTTAATAAATGGGATCATAAGACATGGTGTTTGTGTCTAGTTTCTAGCGTAATGTTTTTAAGATTTATCAATACTGTATGTACCAGTACTGCATTCCACTTTATGACTGAATAATATTCCATTGTATGGATTTACAGAGGTCCTTTCTTATTTGTGTTTCACATTCTGTGGTTTCAGTTACCCCTGGGTCAACTGAGATCTGAAAATACTAAATGGAAAGTTCCAGAAATAATTCATAAGTTTTAAACTTTGTGCTGATCTGAGTGGTGTGATGAAATCTCACACCTTCTTGCCCTCTCCTCCTTACCCAGTAAATGAATCATTCCTTTGTCCAGCATATCCGTGCTGCAGATGGCTGGCTACTTAGTTGCTTAGCACCTGTCTGGGCTATAAGGTCACAGATCACAAGAAGTGTGAGTACAGTACACTAAGATATTTTGAGTGGGAGAGCATGTTCACCTACCTTTTTTTAATCGTGTATTGTTAGAATTGTTCTGTTTTATTGTTGAATATTGTTAATCTCTTACTGTACCTAATTTATAAATTAAATTTCATCATAGGTATGTATGTATAGGAAAAAACACAGCATGTATAGGGTCCTGTACTATCCATGATTTCAGACATCCACTGGGGGTCTTAGAACATACTTCCTGTGGGTGAGGGGGAACTACTGTACTATAGTTTGTCTAATAATGAGTTGATGGACACTTGGGGCGTTGCAACTTTTTGACTGTTGCAAAAAATGTTGCTGTTATCATTCATGTACAAGATTTCATGTGGACTTGTTTTCATTTCTGTTGGGTATATCTCAGGAGACATTTTGCTGGGTTATATGTTAACTCTGTGTTTAATATTTTTAGAAACCACCAGACTTTTTTATAGCAGCTGCACCAGTTTATATTCCCACCAGCAACGTGTGGGGGTTCCACTTTCTCTACACCCACACTAACTATTGTTACTATATTTTGAATGTAACTATCCTAGTGGGTTCGAAATGGTATCTCATCATAGTCAATTAACTTCTGAGCTTTTATCAAGAGATCTGTCTAGGTTAGCTTTAGCTGAGGATTTTAAGTATTAACCTCTTTGAGGAATTTGGAAACAGAAGCTAAATTCAAACTTATTATAAAACTCAAGTTGTGTCAATTTAACTTCAAATGGTCTTCTCATCATCTGTTCTGCCATTACTTTAAGCCACCACCATCTCCCATCTCCCATCTGGAATAGACCTCCTGACAGGACTTTCTGTTTTGTTTCTTGTACAGTCCCAATATATTCTTCACACAGTTCCTAGAGAGAGCTCTTAAAATTGCAAAGTTTAGGCTTGGTGCAATGGCGCTCACGCCTGTAATCCCAGCGCTTTGGGAGGCTGAGGTGGGCAGATCAATAGGTCAAGAAATCGAGACCATCCTGGCCAACATGGTTAAACCCCTTCTCTACTAAAAATAACAAAAATTAGCTGGGTGTGGTGGTGAGCACCTGCGATCCTAGCAAATCGGGAGGCTGAGGGAAGAGAATCACTTGAACCCAGGAGGCAGAGGTTGCAGTGAGCCAAGATCGTGCCACTGCACTCCAGCCTGGGTGACACAGCGAGATTCCATCTGAAAAAAAAATGCAAAGTTTATTATGCCATTCCCATTTAAAAAATTCATTTGTTTGCTATTGCACTTAGGGTAAAATCCCAAATCCTTTCTATAACTTGCATGATCTCACAGCTGCGCTTATCTGTCCAACTTCATTTCAGGACAGTCTTCTGTTCATTGAGCTGCAACCACATTGGCCTTACTTCAGTTTCTTAAACAAGCTGGACTCTTTCCAGCTGCAGAGCCTTCAAATATGGCTCTTTCCTCTGCCTGGAGTGCTCTTACACCCACACCTCTGGCTAACTGCTGCTCATTCTTCAGTATTCAGGTTAAGTTCTCTACCCCTACTTCATTCTGTATCAGATTTCCCATTGTTATCTTTAATCACCTTTTATTTTTCATTACAATGCATATCATAACATATATTTGTGTGACTTATATTTTATTTTAAAACATATTTTATAAAAGTGTATAAAACAAATATATAAAGCTTATATATTTATGTTTAATAATTGGTGTTGCTTGTAGACTCTTCAGTTCCATTGATGGTAAGAATGTTGCCTTTTTGGTGCCCCCTCCCCACCCCACCATATCCTCAGAGTCTAAGCTGGTTGGTCTTTGGGTGGCATATAACAAGTAGTCGTTGAATGAATTTATCAGCAACAAATTTAAAGTTCTGTGCCTAAATGGTTTCAAATAGTTTCGATAAAGAGATGTACAAAAGGAGCGCATGGGGAGGTTTACTATTTAGATGCTTAGGGAAGGTTAACTAATCTTCTTTAATCTTAGATATAATAAGTACATTCTTATTATTTTAGAATAATGGTAGTTCATGTTTATTGATCTCTTACAATGTGTGAGGCAATTTTTTGAGCCCTTTTGAATATATTATTTGTTCCTAAAGTAGCCTTATGGAATAGATATTAGAATCAGTTTTACAGATGAGGAAACTGAGGTTTCATGTGAATGTATGTGTATTGTACTCTGGGACTCTTGTCAGGGGGAGGATAATACTTTTTCTCTTCAAAGGGGCAGGATTTTCTTTTTATTGGTTTATTGTCAAAAGTAGGATATGGCAGTTTCATTGCTTATTTGCCTTTAATACATTTGAAATTAGATTATTTCCATAGGTGATCAGAATTAGGGAAAAAGAGACCCTGTGATAGGTGATAGTGTAGTTGTGGAATTGGCTCTCAAGTAACATTAAATAAAATATCTGTGTCTACAGTTAGATTAAACTTACCTGTGCATAGGAATCCCTTCCTTATTTGAGGTGATGGAGAGGTTAGTCTCTTTGATTCCTTATGAAGCAGAATGGCTTTTTAGAAAGAGTATTAGAAACTAAATACTCTAAAATTGAAATCTCTGCAGTAGGAATCTGTATTTGTCACAAGCTCCCTCATGTGATTGGGGGTCACACTTAAAGACTGAGAGCCAAGGATCGGTTTTCTTTTCATAATACATATATGTAAGTTCACAGACCAGTAGAAATTACAGTAGGGTAAAGCTGAGCCCAGAGGAACTGAGTGTTTCCTCTTTTGTAAATGGAGTATGTAATAGTATGCCTCTTGTTCTCATAGGTTGTAATGAGAATAACTTCATGCTTGTAAAGTAGTGGGAACACTGCCTGGTGCATAGAAAGCACTTAATAAATGTTAGATGTAGCATATCATTGGAGGTGTGTATTTGTGTCAAAAAGAAAAGACTTGCTTTGTTATGTCCAAATAACAAAGTTAATCTTTGTTTCTTTTTGTTTTTATTAGACTTTATATTTATCTTATAAAAAATAGATGGTAGTTATTTATCTCCACTCACTTAAACACGTTTATCCTCTACATCTAAAATACCCTGTCCAAGAATGGCTGGACCTGGTGGCTCATGCCTGTATTCCTGAAAACTTTGAGAGCTGAGGCAGGCAGATCCCTTGAGCCCAGGAGTTCAAGACCAGCCTGGATAACATGGCCAAACTGTATCTCTGCAAAGAATATAAAAATTAGCCAGGCCTGGTGGCATGTGCCTGTAGTCCCAGCCACTTGGGAGGCTGAGATGGGAGAATCACTTGAGCCCAAGAATTCGAGGCTGCAGTGAGCCATGATTGTGCCACTGCACTCCAGCCTTGGCAACAGAGTAAGACCCTGTCACAAAACAAAAAAATTATATATAGAATATATATTCTAAGAATATTATATTTACACAGTATGTAAATGAAGACATGAATGATTAAACCTGAGTTTTAGTCCTGGCTCTACTGCTAGCCAGATGTGTGACTTTGGCCAATTTTCTTAATTTCTTTGGGTTTCATTTTCCTGACATTAAAATGGAGATTTTTTTTTTTTTTAAGAATAAAAGGAATGAAAGAGAGAAAGAAAGAGGAAGAGATTTTAGAAAAAGAGAGAAAAGGAGAAAGAAAGAAAAGAATGAAAGAGAAAGAAAGATTTTAGAAAAAGAGAGAAAAGGAGAAAGAAAGAAACAGCAAAAGAAAGAAAAAAAGAATGAAAGAGAGAAAGAAAGAGGGAGAGAAAGAGGGAGAGAGAATGGGATTCTTGTTTTATTGCCCAGGCTAGAAGACAGTCTAAAAATGAGTATTAAAAACCTCTTTTATGCCAATAATTGTGTTTAACAATGGAGACAGGAAGGAATAGGGGATGAAAATAACAAATAAGCAGCCAACCAATATTTTATTTAAACCTGTGAAATGCTACGCAGTTGCTGGGGAGTGATTTACTTCCAATTATGTGGTCACTTTTAAAATAGGCATAATGTGATACTGGGAAAAATGTATGTTTTGTGGATTTGTGGGAGGAGAGTTCTGTAAATATTTGTTAAGTCTAGTTGTTCCAGGTCTGAGTTCAAGTCCTGGATATCCTTGCTGATTTTCTATCTCGTTGATCTATGTAATATTGACAGTGTAATGTTAAAGTCTCCCACTATTATTGTGTGGGAGTCCAAGTCTCTTTGTAAGTCATTAAGAACTTGCCCTATGTATCTGGGTGCTCCTGTAGTGGGTGCGTATATATTTAGGATCGTTAGCTCTTCTTGTTGCATTGATCCTTTCACCACCATGTAATGTCCCTCTTTGTTTCTTGTGTTCTTTGTTATTTTAAAGTTTGTTTTATCAGAGACGAAAATCGCAGCTTCTGGTAATGCTAGCTGGCTGTTTTGCCCATTAGTTGATGTAGATTCTTCATTATGGTGATGCTC
>PVKP010039996.1:0-19766 GCA_004027715.1 Plecturocebus donacophilus
GCTCCCCTCCCTGTGTCCATGTGTTCTCATTGTTCAACACCCGCCTATGAGTGAGAACATGCGGTGTTTGATTTTGTGTTCTTGTGTCAGTTTGCTGAGAATGATGGTTTCCAGGTTCATCCATGTCCCTACAAAGGACACAAACTCATCGTTTTTGATGGCTGTATAATATTCCATGGTGTATATGTGCCACATTTTCTTTATCCAATCTCCTGTTGATTGGCATTTGGGTTGGGTTTATGACGTTGCTATTGTGAATAGTGCTGCAATGAACTACATGCATTGTTTTTATGGTAGAATGATTTATATTCCTTTGGATTTATACAAAAAAATGGGATTAGTGAGTTGAATAGTAGTTCTGTTTTAAGTTCCTTAAGAAAGCACCAAACTGCTTTTCCACAATGGCTGCACTAATTTACATTTCCACCAGCAGTGTTTAAGTATTCCCTTTCCTCCACAACCTCACCAGCATCAAGGTAGTGGCTTGACCTTTTAATAATAGCCATTCTGACTGGTATAAGATGGTATCTCCTTGTGGTTTGATTTGCATTTCTCTAATGATTAGTGATGTGAAGCATTTTTATATGCTTGTTGACCATGTGCATGTCTTGTTTTAAAAAGTGTCTGTTTATGACATGTTATATTGGTGAAAATCACTTGGATTTTCCAGACTTATAGAGAAAAACTCTATAGCTGTTTTAGTTTTTTATTTTCTATTTAACTACTCATATCATGTAAATCCTCCAATGCTTAAAATTAAGCTTGCTATTTTGCCATTCTATACAGGTAAGAATGGTTTCCTATTGAGAGTTTGGTCACAAGATCCCTCTTCTCATCTGCAAAATAAGAATTTTGGATTAGATAATGTAAAGTGTCTTCTAAGTCTAAGATGCTATAATTCATAGATATTACACTTAAATATTTTATTGATGTTTCCAACTAATCTAACAGTCAGAATTGGATGACAGATGATAAAGAAGGGTCTTGGTCAAAGTCCAAGTCAAGTGGGAAGGTAATGTCAGTGAGGTAATGTCAGTGTTAATTTAGGTCTTAAACATGTTGACCTGGTTGCAAGAGGAGCCTCAAATTTTCTAAATCATGTGGAAATCTTAATTATTAAAATTTACTCGTCTCCCTTGAGATGCTCCTGGAAATTCAGAAATAATGTTAAGAATTTCAAAAGAAGCCATAAATCTGGCCTATAGAAAATGCCAAGGGTGACTTTTTCATCTGAAGAAAAAGATAACTTTCTAAACAGGAATAAAACTAAGACTTTTATGGTTTTCACCAGCATTCCAACTTTTGCCAGAAATCCTTCTCTTTTTCGCAAAGTATCTTCGCCACTGATTTAGATGGTAAAGAGAAGCAGAAAGGAAAATGTTGAAGACAGAGTGTAGTGGTTAAGAACTTTTGCTCTGGGCTTGGATTAGTACTTGGGCCACTAAACTCATCTGTTACCTCGGGCAAGTCCTTTAACTCCTGAAGTCTTGCATTTCTCATCTGTAAAGTGTATATAATAATAGTACTGTCATAACACTGCTTGAGCTCTAAATAAGGTAATATATGAAAAGCATTTGTCAGTACCTGGCTCATTATCAAAGCTCCATAAATATTAGTCATGACTCTATTACTATAATATTTGTAATATTCAACAAATATTTGAAATCAGCGTAAGTAATAAGATTAAAGAGTGTCTTCCTAGTATTTCCAATCCCCTTCTCAACATCACAAACACATTCATTGTTTAAAGTGAGCTCTTTAAAACCAAAGCACACTTAACAATGGAATAGTATACCAGCAATTTCCAATCTGATATGAATGATTTAAAATATGGAATAGATGACTTTTTATTAGTTAATGAACTCCCTCTCCCAACCTAGTTTCTAAAACTGTGTTCTTTACTTTCTGCATTAAAATGTATTCATTCATTGAAAAATATAACAAAAATCCAGGGCTCTGTGTCTACCCTCAAAAAGCCTATAGTACAATGATTAAGAGCATGTGCTTCAGAGTTATATAGACCTAGTTTCAAATTCTGGCTGCCTTGTTTTGTTGCGATGTAAAAGCGAGAAAATTATTTATCAATTCACCTTAATTTTCGTTGGTATAAAATGTAAAACCCTCCTTGTATGTTCTTATGACTGTAATTCATATAACAAATAATATAATTTTTGTAAAGAATGTCTAACATATAAACAGCTAATTAATAGCTATTATTATCATTGCTAAAATATACTATAGTGTATAATTTTAAAATATTATTTTTCAAATTATTACATAATTTGATACATACATACAATAAATACTACCATTTCTATCTCCTTATTAATCAAGCTATTCTAGCTTTTTAGGAAGGGCTGTTAACAACAGCAGCAATAACAACAAAACCTGTCAAATAACAGCAGTTTAACACAATTAAATATGATTTCTTGTTGACCTAATGACTTCTATAGTTCCAAACAAGTCCTCAGGCCGGCTGTCTTTTAGATTGTCATTCAAAAACACAGGTTGCCTTGCTTTTTAGTTGTTGTTGTTCCCAACTACTCAACATAAGAAGACATTTCTGTGGGCCTGGAAGTAGAAAATTGGTATTGAGGAGCTCTAGTAATATCTTCCAAAATCTCCTTCTCCCTGGTAGATCTTGGGTGTATATAGTAAAATCCTCATAGTAAAATCAGAGAACATGCTGGCTCATAAAGAGAGATAGAGAAAATAAAATGGAATGAAGGTGTCTCAGTTCATTTGTATTGCTGTGAAGGAATACCTGAGGCTAAGTAATTTATAAAGAAAAGAGTTTGGTTTTGTTGGCTCATGGTTCTGTAGGATGTACAAGAAGCATGTACAAGAAGTTACTCATCAGTAACTTCCACTCACAATTTTTACTTAAGCCAGGAAAGGCAAATATGTGGTGTGCCATCACTCCTGCCTTCCTTGCCCAGGCAATTACGGTGGAAGGGGAAGGAGAGGAGGCGCCACATGGTGAGAGAGAAAGGGGGTGGGTGGTGTCATGCTCTTTCTAGCAACAGTTCTCATGTGAACTAAGAGTGAGAGCTCATTCATAACTGCAAAGATGGCACCAAACCATTCACGGAGGATGTGCTTTCATAATCCAAACACCTCCTGCCAGGCCTCACTTCCAGTACTGGGGATTATATCTTAACATGAAATTTGGAGGGAACAAATATCTAAACTATATCACAGGGACAACTGCAGATATGTTTTACTTTTTCATGCTAGCATCAATTTATTTTCTTTCTATTTGTCCGGAGAGAGGGTTTGATTGAGAAAGTTAGTCTTGCTTCTTGAAAAACGTGCCTTCATCATCTAACAGTGTCTTGCCTGGGCAAGGAAGGCAGGAGTGATGGCACACCACATATTTGCCTTTCCTGGTTTAAGTAAAAATTGTGAGTATATTCTTATGAAGTTATCATTTTGAACTATGTTTAATATAAAAATGTCAAAGATACATAAAATGAATAGTAAAATCAATTTTATGTATCTGCTACAAAACATCAATATTTTGCTAATGCTGTTTTATATTTATGCTTCCTATTTGTTTTTTCTGTTAAATTTTAAAACATATTACAGTGTGGTATCACTGGAATATGTTTGAAATACAACATGATCCAGTGTTGTATCACTTTACTACTTAATTTTAGTAGTTTTAACTACTTTACTAGTAGTTATGTTAACATTACCTCCATGCCATAGTTGCATATAAATATAACAATAATTCCCTGATGTCATCTAATTTCTATTCCATGTTTAAATTTTTCTGATTATCTCAGAAATGTTCTTTTATGTTTACTCTTAAAATTCAAACTATAACCTAGGACCAGTTATAATATTTGATTGTTATGTGTCCTAAGTCTACCTTTATCTTGTAAGTCCTTATTCAATTTTTATGCCATTGATTTGTTGGAGAAATTAGATCACTTGTCCTGCTGAATGTTGCACAGTTTGAATTTACCTGTTCCCTCATGGTTTCGCTAATCTTATTTTTTTCCCTCTATAAGCTTGTAGGTAGATAGAAAGGATTGGGGGAGTCCATTCATTTGTGAAATATATGTATTCTATTTTTGCTTAAGTTTTATATTTCACTAATTTATTTTTAAAGTTTTTCTAAGGACATTTTGCTTTGAATAATGTTGGCACAGATTTCATTATACTAACATTTCTGCTACTAACAATTATAAATGTCAAACAAGACATATAAAGTAGTTATTTGAAAGCATATGAGAGTCACACAAGAAGGCAGATATTTGAGGGAATAAAATGATTGAGAGAAAGGAAATATACTAGTTGCAATTCATATTTGCCTGTTTTTTCCCCACTCTCAATAATGTCTGGGAATTGAAAAAGGATTCCAGAAAAAGAGGAAATCCATAGAAGGTGGAAACTCCAATGTCTGCATACATATTCTCTGCATACATCAAATCTTTGATGTGTTTCTGAACTGTGTACATGCATAGGGTGAGACTTCAAGGAGTTCAAAAGCTAGAAGGCTGAAAGAACTAAACATTTAATGGTTCTCTGGTGCTGGGAAGAGAGTTTGGGATTAATCCTCATTAAAGTATGGCAGATTAGCAAGTAGCTTGGGCTTTTGAGTTAAATTCCTAAAGGACCGTGACTTAGAGTTAAGAACTATATGGTATAAGACCTGAGACTGTAAAACTGCTAGAAGAAAACAAAGAAAAAAATGCAAAAAATTGGTTTGGCAATAATTTGTTTTTTAGACTTGACTCCGAAAGCACAGGCAACCAAAGCAGTAATAGACAAATGGGATTACATCAAAATGAAAAACTTCTACATAACAAAGGAAACAGTTAAGCAAGTGAAGAGATAATTTATAGATTGAGAGAAAGTATTTGCAAATCTGATAAAGTGTTAATATTTAAAATACACAAGAAACTTAAACAATGCTATAGAAATAAAACAACTAATTCAGTTTACAAATGGGCAAGGGACCTGAATAGACATTTATCAAATAAAGACATACAAATTACCAAATGACCAACTTATATATAACCTTATTAGTGATGTTGACATGTATATATATATATATATATATATATATATATACACACACACACACACACACAGACACACACACGTGCATATAAGTATGCTTATATGTTTATATATGTAATATACATACACACATATATATCAACATTACTAATCAACAGCGACATGCCAGTTAAAACCACAATGACATATACCCTCGCACTTGTCAAAATGGCTATTGTCAAAGAGACAAAAAATAACAAGTGTTGACAAGCAGGTGGAAAAAAGGAAACATCTGTGCACTGTTAGTATAAATGTAAGTTAGTACAGCCATTATGGAAAATTGCATGGTGGTTCCTTACAGAAAATAGAGTTACTATATCATCCAGCAATCCCATGTCTTGATATTTACCCAAAAGATTTGAAATCAGTATGTTGAAGATATGTCTGCACTCCCATGATCACTGCAGCACTATTCACAATAGCGAAGTTATGGAATCAACCTATGTATTCATCAATAGATGAATAAATTTAAAAAATATAGTATGTATGTATGTATATATATATATATATATATACATACACACTATATTTATATATATAAATATATATATATATACATACACACACACAAGTGCACACACATACCATTCAGCCTTAAGAAAGAAAATTTTGCCACTTTCAATAACATAAATGGAACTTGAAAATGTTATGTTAAGTGAAATAAGCAAGCCACAGAAAGACAGATGCCACATGTGTTTACTAATATATGGAATCTAAAAGAATCAATCAGAGAGTACAATGATTACCAGAGGCTGGTGGTTGAAGGAAATGGGGAGATGATGATTAAAGGAAACAAACCGTCAATTAAACAGGAAGAATAAGTTGTTTTCCTTTGAGATATATTGCACAACATGGTGAATATAGTAAAAAATGATGTAATGTACATTTCAAAATTACTGAGTAAGCTTCAGATGTCTCACCACAAAAAACTGATAAACATTTGAGGTGATTAATATGTTAATTAGATTTATTCATTCCACATTTTAGTCATAAATCATAAGATCACTTTGTATCTTGTAAATATACAAAACCATAATTTGCCAATTTACAGTTTAAAAAATAAAAATAAGAACTATATGGGAGAACTAAGATTCATATTCTAGGAGTAAGATGATTTATTCAGTTATAAAACCTAATATCAAGCCACCACAGAATAAAAATGATCTACTATCATTAATTGAATTATCTGCTGACACAAAACTTCATACTCTTCAGAGGAACACACAATAATCCAGAGTATCTACAGTGGATCACATATACTGTCAATTTTATAATCAAAACTTACCTAACACAATAAAGTCAAGAAAATATGACTATAAGGAGAAATAAACAATCAAACCTGCAACTAACCCAGCTGTCAAAATTAGTCAAATTAGGCAATTAGGCAAAGACTTTCAAATAACAAGTAAAACATATGAAAGAATATATATAAAAGTAAGATACATGAATGTCAAAAGGGACATGGGGATTCTAAAAGACAATCAAGCATAAATTCCAAAATTAAAAAATAAAATTTGAAATAAAAAATGAAGTGGCTGGGTTTAAACACAAATTATGAAATGCAGAAGAAATAATCAATGAATTTGAGAGAAGTTCAGTTCCAACTTTTAAACAAATTGAAGCAAGCACAAAATAAAGTTAAGTAAATATAGTCTTTACGATCCTGAAGCAATGTCAAGTGATTTTAACATACATGTAATTGGACTCACAAAAGACATAAAAGAGAATGGAATGGAACAGAAAAGTGATGAGAAAATATTAGCAATTTTTAAAATGTATTAAAGGGCAAAAATGGCCATAGATTCAAAAAGTTCAAATAAGAAAAAAAAAAAAAAACACAATCAAATGAAAGCACACAGAATAAAAGGAAAATCAAACATAAACACATGATAGTTAAACAGCTGAAAATCAAATAGGAAGAATATATTTTAACAACAGCTAAATAAAAAGACATATTTCATGCAAGGAAATAATGATCAGAATTATAGTTGACAACATCAACTATAGGATGAATATAGAATACATTGGAAGGCCCTCTTTAAAGTACTGAGTGAAATAAAGCAATAAGAAACATTTTATTGTGTAAAAATATTCAGCAAAATATGCATTGAAAATAAATACAAAATAATGGAAATTTCATACAGATAAAAGCTGAGACTAAAACTTGGAATTTATCCAGAATGAATGAAAAAGTTAACAATTGAAAATTCAGATCTGCAAAAACAGAATTAAGAGCACTAAAATGGTAAATATAAAGATTATTTTTCTCTGAGTTATCATTTTATTTAAAAGACAATTGAACATATGTAAAATTTAAAAAATAAATAAAATGATGTAGGTTTAAAATACTTGTAGATTTAAAACACAGAACCACAATATTAGAAGGGACAGAAGAAAGGGCATGAATTTATTATGCTGTAATTTTTCTTATACAAAGAAAATCCTATAAAGATTCTTTTCTTAAGTATCTTTATACATTAAATGAAATGATATTACAGATTCGGACTAAATTTTTACATTAACCTTTACAAATAATACAATGCCATAACTAATAAGCCAGTAATGCAGACATTTTAAAAAATGAAAGTTCTCAGACCAAAAGGTGTTAGTAAAGGGCAGCCAAAGAAACAAAATAGTTCAGAGACATGAGGAAAATAGAAACAAAAACAGAAACAGAGATGGGATACTGAAATCTAGATATCAGCAATTAGATTAAATAAGAATTATACTGAACATTTTAATTAAAAGGAGACATTGATGGAATAAAGAAAGGAAATCATATGTATGTCTATATGGCTGGCTATATGAATATCAGAAAACAGTTCAAAAAGAAATATTAACATATAGAAAAGGGAACATTTCATAATTATAAAAGGCTAAATTTATCAAGAAAACATAATGATCCTTAATGTGTACACACCTAATAACTGAGCTAAAAATATGTGAAGCAAAAATTGGCAAGACTAAAGAAATAGACATAATTAACAATCATGCTTAATTGTATATACAAAGTCCATTTGCCATGTAAGGAAATACATTGACAGGACCTGTGGATCAAGATATGAACATCTTTAAGATCTGTTATTCTGTCTACCACAACAGTATACCAAACACCCACAAGACTTACTCTTTACCAGATTCATTGATTGTGAATAATCTCTGTCTTTCTCCCTCTCTGTCTCTGCCCCACCTGCCCCATACTCTCTTTCTTTATCTTTCTTTTCTCTAACTTGCCAATAGCAAAAAGGAGGGGAAAAAAAGTAAAGAAAGTGTAAAGGCATGAATGAATCAAGAATGTAAGTAAGCATGAATTTCTGCTATAATTTTTGAGGGCTTTTAATTATTATTTTTCTAGCATGGAGCATAATTCTTATTTCAATTTTTTATTATTTTAAAAAATGCTACTAGTTTTGGAAAATGGTGTCATGAAAAAGGATGTCATGAAATTAAATGGAGTTCCAACTCAGAGACATCTCCAAATTATACATTAATTCATTTTAAAATTTTACTTAACACATTAATTAAGTACAACTATGTGTACTTTATAGTGACATTTATGCAAATGGATAAAGGTAATTGGGATGGACTAGTACGTAACAAGATTTATTGAATATCTACTACATATACACACTAAACTAGATCTTGGAAATACAGCAATGGATGGTACATGCCTATTCTCTATGTTCATGGAGCACACAATCTTCCCAAGGGGCATCCTATTGAGGAAACTCTAAAAGAGCATTTTTAAAACTATTAATATTAATTCACTTTTGCAATTAACGGTCTTTCTCTAGAGACATTTGGGAGATGGTAGGAAATCCTGGTTACCAGTATATGAAAAATGATGAAGTATAAAATATGAAACATTTCATATTAAGAGTTAATCTAATAAATACTTGAAAACATGTTACAACATGATGAATTTGGTGCTTGAAATCTTGCAGAAAAACTACAGTGAGTGGTACATAATTAGAAATGGAAAAAATCATAGAACAAATATCTTACAAAACAGCTGAAAAAGAACACTGTTCACAACAGAATAGTCTCCTGGAATGCCAGATGGGTACTTAGTTTCCTGGTACATTCAGAAAAAGTCATATTAAAAAGCCCAGAAAAAAACATGGTAGAGAGTCACTTGTTATTCTATAGCAAATGGACTACATTCACTATTCTTCTACTTGGTTCTAATTTCTATTCTAAAATTAACAAATCTCTTTCTAGCTTTTTATTTCTTTCCCCAGTATCCTGAATTATTATTTTTTAAATGTACAGATTCTTATAATCATTGCCTAATGATTCAGAACAGGAGAGAGTGTTTTTAGATGAAAGTGGTGAACAATTACATAAAAATCAGAATCTGACTTTATTTGTAATAATTTTGTTAGATATGTGTGTGTCTGTGTATCACACATACTAAACCTAAAAATCATGTATGTTTAAAAAGGATAAATCTAATTGTTGCAGAGAAAAATTTATGAATGCTTATTCAAGTCACATTTACTTGAGAAAATTATATTTGAAAAGAGGATTCATGGTCAAACATTCTATCTAACACATTGCATTAGTTAGGACAGACAAAACTACAGCTACAAAATTTTCATAGCAGAACATAATTAAGTTTTTTTCTCCCTTATGTAAAGTACAAAGTACATGATGGTTCTCTATAACAACTGTCCTCCATTAGATGACTTTGAAGTCCAGGTCACTTGTGGCACTCTATCTTAATATATATTCCTTCAAGCATAGAAAACAGAGGAATAGACTGTCTCTTGCACTGAAAATAGAATGTTTTGGCCAAGAAGGAGCACATATCAGGTTTGCTCACAATGCATTCACTAGACCTTACTTAGAGCTGGTCACATGACCCTTCCCACTAAGGGTATGAGTGTTTGGACAGAAAAAGGAGCATGGTATATATGTGAGTACTAGAAATCTACACCATATACGTGATCTATCTTCTACTAGAATGTAAACCCATGAGGGAAGGGATGTTTGTTTGTTTAATACACTGCTACTGTAACCCCTAAGCATTGAATAGTTTCCAGCACATAATTGATGCTGAATATTTGTTAAATAAATGCAGGAAAAAAAAATCACCTGGAGGTAATTTTCTCCAGATAGGGCTTTGGGTGGCAATTGGATTTAACATTCTCCTACATAATAAGCATTCTTCAGGACAATAGTCATGGAGAGACTTATTGGCTCAATTATTATCAAAGACCCAGAGTGTCCCCATCTTTCCACTCTCTTATACTCAGTGTGTTGGCAAGAATCACATAATAGTGACCATCACATCCTTATAAAGCAATATTAAAAAAAAATGAGTTGGGCCAGCAAGTTGTGCTCATGCATCTCTCCCTTTATCAGAGTGGAAGCTATTTTTCAAAACCCTCCTGAAAGACATCATTCCATATCTCAGTGGCTAACCTAAGTAACATGCCATGATCTAGCTGTCAGACAGGGGCTTGGGCTGGAGTTAAAACTTGGAGTTATCAGCATACAGATGGCATTTAGAGTCATGAGACTGAATGAGATCATCAATGAACTTGATGTGGATAGAAAATGGGAATCTTTAGAGTTCTATAATACTAAGATTTTGGGGAAATTAGGTGGCACTTAGTAACCTAGTAACTTTGGGGAGGTTGCTTAACCTTTCTGAGCCTCCACCTTTTCAGCTCCCAAATGAGGATAATATATAAATAGCCACGTATATATACAATCTACTAAAAACTCCTAAAGTTACCCAGGCTTTTCTTTTCAGTGTAACATTAAGGTATAAGGATTAAATAACATAATGCCTGTGCCATACGCTGTATGTGCCTGATATGTATTAATTTTCTTTACATAAAACATTTTATCTGTGTAAACGAGAGTTCTGAAACACACCCAGCTTGTTCCCTCTCAAAGTGTTCACACATGCTCTTCTGTTTGTCAGGAATTCTTTCCCATAGAAATCTTGTCACTAAGATCTCAGCTCAAGTGTCCCCTCCTTAGAGACCTTCCATGTTTACTCTCTCTCCTACTGTCTTCTGCATTTTAGTTACTCTCAGTTACACCACTGTTTTATCTTCATATTAATTATTTACAGTGCTTACAATAATAATTATGAATTAAATAATTACATCATGTGGTTTAAAGTTTTCTTATTTATATGTCATTTATTTGCATATTTTCTCTCCTCCTCAGACTATAAGCTTCATGTAACAGAGACCTTGAGTATGTTGTTACTGGCTCCATTCCCAGGCTCTAAAATTATGCCTGATATTTAATAGATCTTCAACACATTTTCATGAAAGTCTGTTACTTGTCTCAGGAGTCTCCTTTTATTTTTACTTCAACAAAATAATTACATTAAATTCTTATGTTTCCCTTTTCCTTGTCTTTCTACTCTAACTACCTTAAGCAGTAGTTCAACAATGTTTTTGTCCCAGGCTCGTCTTTGCCTTCGGTCTTTGTAGAAGTGAGGAAAGTTTACTATGGGCTGAGCTTCAGCAAACTGGCTTAGATGTTGATTTGGCAGTTTACCACCACAAGGATTTCTCCCAATGTCAATGCATGAATTGAATTGGCAAGTGGCTGATGTATTGTATGTAAGTTTCTCCAAGCTGAAATTTTCTTAGCGAAAGAGAATGAGGAGCAAGATGATGGAATAGAAGGATCCACCAATCATATTCCCTGCAAGGACACCAAGTTAACAACTATCTACACAGAAATAAAACAGTTTCATAAGAACTAAAAATCAGGTGAGCACTTACAATAGTACTTGATTTTAACTTCCTATCACTGAAAGAGACATAAAAAGATAGAAAATACAATCCTAAATCACCGATGCCACCCCTCTTTAACCTTGTGCAACCATGGTGTAGTGCAAAGAGCATCTCTTGACACTAGAGGAAGAACACAGCCATTGTGAAGCATTGAATTCAGTGCTGTCCCATTAGAGAAGAAAGGAAACTTTAGTCAAACTCAGCCGATGCCCACTCATGGAGAGAGCATTTGAACCAGCCCTAGGCAGAAAGGAATCTTGCATCCCAGCAGTCCAAACTGGAGTGCCTGCAAACATACTCACTTAGGGTTTCAGCACTCTGTGTCTCTGAATCAACTTGAAAGGCAGTGTGGGCTGTAAGAACTGCAACTCTTAGGTGAGTCCTCATGCTGAAGTAGGCCCAGAGACAGTGAACTGAGAGAACGTGTAACACCACGGTGTTCACCATGGTGAAACACCAGCTGGGGTAGCCAAGGGAGTGCTGGCCTTACGCCTCCTTAGTCCCAAGATGCAGAGCCCATGACTCCAAAACAGACTCTTTCCTTTCCCGTCAGAAGAGGAGAGGGAAGAGTAGGGAGGACATTTTCTTGCATCTTGGATACCACCTCATCCACAGCAGGATAGTGCACCTATGAGACTTGTGGGGCTCTGTTCCAGCCCCCAGCTCCCAGATGACATTTCTAGACACATCCTGGGCCAGAAGGGAACCTACTTCCTTGAAGGAAAGGATCCAGTACTGGCAGCATTCATCATCTGCTAACCAAAGAGCCTGTGAATTCTGAATAACTAGCAGTGATACTCAGGTCCTACTGCAAGCCTCTGAGGCTTGCTGGCTTCTAGGGAGGCTCAGCAGATTACCATCTGTAGTGGCTATGGAGCAAAACCTCTTCTGGTTTAGAAAAATAGAGAGAAAAGTAAAGGGGATTTTTATCTTGCACTTTGGACAGTAGCACAGTCACAGGGAAATAGAGCACCAAGCAGGCTTTTGGGCTCCCTGGTTCCAGGACTTGACTTTTGAATGGCATTTTGGAACCCGACCTGGGCCACAGGGGAGCTCATTTTTGTAAAGTGTTAGTCCCAGGCCAGGCAGCATTCACAACAAGGTGACTTAAGATATCTTCGGCCTTAAGGGAACAACAGCAGTAGCCTGGCAGTACTCTAATGGCCTGGTGTGGTGGTGGCTTTGGGTGGGGATCTTCTGCCTTTGGAAAGAGGAGGGAAGAGTGGGAGGGATTGCAGCTTGTGGTTTTAGTGCCAACTCAATTATAATCAGATAGAATACCAGGTAGACGTCTAAGGTTTTTAGTCTAGTCCCTGACTCTCAGACAGCACTTCTACACCCACCCACAGCCTGGTTACCTTGCTGCCCTGAAGGAAAGAACATAGGCCTGGCTGGCTTTGCCACCTGCTGATTGTAGAGCCCCAGAGCCTTGAGTGAACATAGGCAGTAGCCAGGGAGTGATTACAGCAGGTGTTGGGTGAGATTCAGTGCTGTGCTGGCTTCAGATCTGACCCAGCACAGTCACAGTGGTTCTGGCCACAGGGGTGCTTGTGTCATTGCACTTCCAGCTATAGGTGGCTCAGAACAGTGTGTGTGTGTGTGTGTGTGTGTGTGTGTGTGTGTGACAGAGAGAGAGAGAGAGAGAGACTCTGTATGTTTGGAAGAAAGTAAGAGAAGAAAACGAAAACAAGAGTCTCTGTCTGAAAACTTAGAGAATTTTCCCAGACCTGGTTCAAGATAATCACTGTGGTACCTCTGCAAGTCTGCAAGAACCACAAGAACCACAGCATTACTGGACTTGGGGTACTCCCTAATCAAAGATAGTGGCAGAAACTGCAATTAGTTTTGCTTCAACCTAATACATCTTAGATCACAACACTCAAGTCCTTTCAAATATTTGGAAAGCCTTCCCAAGAAAGATGGCTAAAAATAAGCCCAGATAGTAAAGATTATAATAAATACTTAACTCTTAAATACCCAGACAGTGAAGAACATCTAGCATCAACACTATCCAGAAAAACATGACCTCATCAAATGAACTAAATAAGACACCAGGGACCAATCCTGGAGAAACAAAGATATATGACCTTTCAGTCAGAGAATTCAAAATAGCTGTTTTGAGGAAAGTCAAAGAAATTCAAGATATAACAGAGAAAAAAAATCAGAATTCTATCAGATAAATTTAACAAAAATGTTAAAATAATTAAAAATAAGCAGAAATTCTGGAGCTGAAAAATGCAATTGGCATATGGAAAAATACAACAGAGTCTTTAAATGGCAGAATTGATCAAGCAGAAGAATTAATGAGCTTTAGGGATTTTTGAAAATACATGGTCAAAAAGACAAAATGACATTGAATGTAATAGACTTAAGTCTTTAATAAAAAGATATAGACTGGCTGAATGTATGAAAAAACAAGACCCATTGATCTTTTGCCTACAAGAAACACACTTCACCTATAAAGACCATATAGTCTGAAAATAAAGGGATGGAACATGGTGTTCTATGCTAACAGAAATAAAAGAAGAGTAAGACTCACTATATTTATATCAGACAAAATAGCTTTTAAAGCAAAAACTATAAGAAGAGACAAGAAAGTTCACTCTGTAAGGATAAAAGGGTCAATTCAGAAAGAATGTATAAATATACATACACACACATATATATGTATATATATATGTTGAGTGCATATATATATCTTTAAAAATATATATGCACCCAACACTGGAGCACACAGATATATAAAGGAAATGTTATCAGAGCTGAAGAGAGAGTTAGGCTCCAATACAATAATAGCTGGAGACTTCAACAGCTCATTTTAAGCATTGGATAGCTCTTCCAGACAGAAAGAAACAACAAAGAAACATCAGACTTAATCTGCACTATAGACTAAGTAAATCTAATAGATATTTACAGAACATTTCATCCAAGAGCTGCAGAATACACATTCTTTTCCTCAACACATAGATAATTCTCAAAGAACGACCATATGTTAGGCAACAAAACAAGTCTTAAAGCATCCAAAAATTTAAATAATATCAACATATTTTCAGACCCCAATGCAATAAAACTAGATATTAATAACAAGAGGAATTTTGGAAACTATATAAATACATGGAAATTAAACAATTTTTTTGAATGACCAGTGGTCAATGAAGAGACTAGTAAGAAAATTGAAAGCTTTCTTGAAACAAATGATAATGGAAACACAGCATACCAAAACCTTTAGAAAACAGCAAAAGCAGTACTCAGAGGGAGGTTTATAGCTATAAGTGCCTACAGCCAAAAAGAGAAATACTTTAAGTGAACAGTCAAAACAATTCATTTTAAAGGACTAGAAGAGTCCTTTAAAGCAAGAGCAAGCCAGACCCAAAATTAGTAGAAGAAATAATAAAGATCAGAGCAGAAATAAATGAAAAAATAAAAAAGATCAACAACAAAAAAATTTGTTTTCTGAAAAGTTACACAAAATTGAGAATCCTTTAGCCAAACTAAGAATAAAAGAGAGAAAATCCAAATAAATCAAATCAGAAGTTAAAAAGGAGACATTATAACTGACACTGCAAGAATTCTAAAGATTAGTGGCTATGATGAACAACTGTAGGACAATAAATTGGAAAATCTAGAATAAATGTACAAATTCCTAGATACATGCAACTTACCAAGATTGAACTGGGAAGATATCCAAAATCCAAACAGGACAGTGACAAGCAACAAGATTTAAGCCATAGTAACAAGTGGAATGATGGCTCATGCCTGTAATCTCAGCTTTTGGGAGGCCAAGGCGGTGGTTTACTTGAGGTCAGGAGTTCGAGACCAGCCTCGTCAACATGGCGAAACCCTGTCTCTACTAAAGATACAAAAAAATTATCTGGGCATGGCGATAGGCACCTGTAGTCCCAGTTACTTGGGAGGCTGAGGCAGGAGACTCACTTGAACCCAGGAGGCAGAGCTTGCATTGAGACTAGATCACACCACTGCACTCCAGTCTGGTTGATGGAGTGAGACTCTATCTCAAAAATATGCAAAAACAAAAATAAAAAAATTTTTAAAAAAATTGTCCACTAAAGAAAAGCCTAGGACCTGATGGCTTCACTGCTGAATTCTACCAAACATTTAAAGAATTAATACCAATACTATTCAGACTGTTCCAAAAAATAGAGGAGGAACGAATACTTCCAAATTCTATGAGGCCACTATTACCTTGATATGAAAACTAGACAAAGACACATCAAAAAAAGAAAACTACAGGCCAGTATCTCTGATGAATACTGATACAAAAATCCTCAACAATATACTATTAAACCAAGTTCAACCAATATGTTAGAAAGATCATTCATCATGACCAGCTAGGATTTATCCCTGGGATTCAAGGATGGTTCAACATATGCAAATCAATGTGATATGTCATATCAACAACATCAAGGATAAAAACCATATGATCATTTTAATTGATGCTGAAAAAGCATTTGGTAAAATTTAACATCTTTTTATGATAAAAGCCCTTAAAAAACTGGGGATAGAAGGAATGTACCTCAACATAATAAAAGCCATATATGACAAACCCACAGCTGGTATTATACTGAATAAGAAAAGACTGAAAGCTTTTCCTCTAAAATCTGGTACACAACAATGATGCCCACTGTCAGCACTATTATTCAACATAATACTGAAACTCTTAGCTAGAGCAATCAGACAAGAAAAAGATATAAAGGGCATCCAAATTGGGAAGGAAAAAGTCAAATTATTTTTATTTGCAGATAATATAATCTTATATTTGGAAAAACCTAGAGAGTCCATAGGAACATTATTACAACTGATAAATTTATTAAAGTTACATGATACAAAATCAACTTACAAAATCAGTAGCATTTCCATATGTTAACAGTGAATAATGTATAAAAGAAGTAAAAACATAATTCCATTTATGATAGCCAGACATAAAATTAAATACCTAAGAATTAACCAAAGAAGTGAAAGATTTCTATAATAAAAACTATGAAACACTGATGAAAGAAATTGAAGAGGACACCAAAAAATGGAAAAATATCAATTTTCATGGATTATAGTCAATATTATTAAGATGTCTGGCAAAGCAATCTATAGATTCAATGCAAATCCTATCAAAATACTAATGACATTCTTCACAAAAATAGAAAAAAAAAATCCTAAAATTTATGTGGAACCAAAAAAAAGACCCAGAATAGCCAAAGCTATTCTAAGCAAAAAGAACAAAACTGGAGGAATAATATTACCTGACTTCGAATTATACTATAGAGCTATAGTAACCAGAACAGCATGGCACTGGCATAAAAACAGACACATAGGTCAATGAAATAGAATAAAGAACCCAGAAACAAATTCATATAACTACAGTGAACTCATTCTTGACAAAGATGCAAGAACATACACTGGAGAAAAGACAGTCTCTTCAATAAATGATGCTGAGAAAATTGAATATCCATAAGCAAAAGAATGAAACTAGACACCTATCACCATATACACAAATAAAATCAAAATGGATTAAAGACTTAAGTCTAAGACCTCAAACTATGAAACTACTACAAGAGAACACTGGGGAACATTTCCAGGACATTGGTCTTAGCAAAGATCTCTTGAGCAATATCCTACAAACACAGGCAACCAAAGCAAGAGTGCACAAATGGGATCACATCAAGCTATAAAGCTTCTGCACAGTAAAGGATACAATCAACAAAATGAAGATACAGTCCACAGAATGGGAGAAAATAGTTGCAAACTATCCATCTGACAAGGGATTAAGAACTAGAATACATAAGGAACTCAAATAACTCCAGGAAAAAGTTCAATAATCCAATAAAAATGGACAAAAATTTGAATAGACATTTCTCAAAAGAAGACATACAAATGGCAAACAGACATATGAAAAGGTGTTCAACATCACTGATCATCAGAGATATGCAAATCAAAACTACAATGAGATATCATCTCACCCCTGTTAAAATGGCTTTTATCCAAAGACAGGCAATAACAACTGTTGGCAAGAATATGGAGGAAAGGGAACCCTTGCACACTGTTGGTGGGAATGTAAATTAGCATAACAAGTATGGAGAACAGTTTGTTGGTTCCTCAAAAAACTGAAAATTAAGCTACCATATGATCCAGCATTTCCTCTGCTAAGTATATGCTCAAAATAAAGGAAATCAGTATATTGAAGAGATATCTGCACACCTGTATTTGTTGCAGAATTGTTTTCAGTACTAAGATTTGGAAGAAACCGAAACCCTTTTCATATGTAATTCCTGAGACTGTAAACTGAAACACTTTTTTATATGTAAAGCTATAAACCTAAGATTCTTCCACTTGTAACATCTAAAGTATAAGCCTATATAAAGACAGAACCTTCCTTTGTTAGGGGAGCTTGGCTGTTAGACAACTATGCCACCTTGCTCCCAGCCTAATAAACCCTCCTTCCTCCTGTTAAAAAAAAAAAAAAAGAAAAGAAAAGAAAATGAGGTACATATACACAATGGAATACTATTCTACCATAGAAAAGAGTGAGATCCAGTCATTTGCAACAATATGGATGGAACTGGAGATCATTATGCCAAGTGAAATAGGCCAGGCACAGAAAGACAAACATCACATGCTCTCACTTATCTGTGGGATCTCAAAATCAAAACAATTGAACTCATAGACATAGAGAGTAGAAAGATGGTCACCAGAGGCTGGGAAGGGTAGTGAGGGGATTGTTGGGGGTAGGAGCGGGGAGGTGGGAATGATTAATGGGTACAAAAAATAGTTAGAAAAATGAAAAAGATCTATTTGATAGCACTATATGGTGACTATAGTCAATAATAACCTAATTGTACATTTTAAATAAAGAGTGTTATTGGATTGTTTGTAACTCAAAAGAGAAATGCTTAAGGGGACGGATACCCCATTCCCCATGATGTACTTATTTCACATTCCATGATGTATCAGTCTCATTTATTCTATAAATGTATATACCTATGTACCCACAAAATTAAAAAAAAAATTTCTTACTGAGGGACATTTGGGTGCAATGATTTTTTGTTGTTGTACTTTAGATTCTGGGGTACATGTGCAGATCATGCAGGATTGTTGCATAGGTACATACATGGTAAAGTAGTTTGCTGCCTCCATCCCCCCGTCACCTATACCTGGCATTTCTCCCCATGTTATCCCTCCCCAACCTCCCCACCCCCCACTGTTCCTCCCCTACCCCACCAACAGACCCCAGTGTGTGATGCTCCCTTCCCTGTGTCCATGTATTCTCATTGTTCAACACCCACCTATAAGTGAGAACATGTAGTGTTTGATTTTCTGTTCTTGTATCAGTTTGCTGAGAATGATGGTTTCCAGATTCATTCATGTCCCTACAAAGGACATGAACTCATCCCTTTTTATGGCTGCATAGTATTCCATAGTGTTTATATACCACATTTTCTTTGTCCAGTCTATCCTCAATGAGCATTTGGGTTGTTTCCAAGTCTTTGCTATTGTAAACAGTGCTGCAATGAACATACATGTGCATGTGTCTTTATAATAGAATGATCTATAATCCTTTGGATATATACCCAGTAATGGGATTGCTGAGTCAAATGGAATTTCTATTTCTAGGTCCTTGAGGAATTGCCACACTGTCTTCCACAATGGTTCAACTAATTTACACTCCCACCAACAGTGTAAAAGTGTTCCTATTTCTCCACATCCTCTCCAGCATTTGTTGTCTCCAGACATTTTAATAATCACCATTCTAAATGGCATGAGGTGGTATCTCAATGTGGTTTTGATTTTTTTTTTTTTTATTGCATTTTAGGTTTTGGGGTACATGTGAAGAACATACAATATTGTTGCATAGGTACACACGTGGCAGTGTAATTTGTTGCCTGCCTCCCCTTCACCTATATCTGGCATTTCTCCCCA
>PVKP010039997.1:0-19770 GCA_004027715.1 Plecturocebus donacophilus
TTTTTTTTTTTTTTTGTGGTTGTTGTTAATTCTGGGTTCTTTGTATTTCCATGTAAATTTTTAAATCACTTTCTTAATTATTATTTTTAAAAGTCTACTTGCATTATTTAAGATTGATGTGAATCTATCAAAAATTAACATTGTAACAATATTGAGTTTTCTATCTCTAGCATAGTATATCTCTCCATTTGTTTAAGTTTTCTTTTTCTCAGTAGTGTCATCTTTTTTTTTGAGATGAAATCTCGCTCTGTCACCCAGGCTGGAGTGAAGTGGCGTAGTCTCTGCTCATTGTAACCTCTGCCTCCCGGGTTCAAGCGATTCTCCTGCCTTGGCCTCCTGAATAGCCGGGATTACAGACAGGCACCACCACACCTGGCTAATTTTTGTATTTTTAGTAGAGAGGGAGTTTCACCATGTTGGCCATGCTGGTCTCGAACTCCTGACCTCAGGTGATCCACCACCTCAGTCTCCCTAAATGCTAGCTAGGATTACAGGCATGAGCTACCGTGCCTGGCCAGTAGTGTCTTCTTTGTTGTTACATTTACTCCTAGGTGTTTTATGGTTTTTGACATTATGGGTAGTGGATTTTTTTTAAATGTTTATTTCCCATTGTTTGCTGCTAGTTTACAGAGATACCCTTGATCTTACTAAGATTACTTATATACTTTTTCTTTAATTTCCCTCCTTCCCTCCCTTCCTCCCTTCCTTCTTTTCTTCCTTCCTTCCTTTTCTTTCTTTACTTTGTTTCTCCCCTTCTTCCCATGCTGGAGTGCAGTGACATGATCTCGGCTTACTGCAACCTCTGCCTTCTGGCTTCAAGCTATTCTCCTGCCTCCGCCCCACTAGTGTCTGGGATTACAGGCGCATACCACTAGGCAGCTAACTTTTGTATTTTTAGTAGAGATGGGGTTTTACCATGTTGGCCAGGCTGGTCTTGAACTTCTGACCTCGTGATTCACCTGCCTCAGCCTCCCGAAGTGCTGGGATTACAAGTATGAGCCACCGCTCCTGTTCTCTTTCATTATCTCAGTTATTCCTCAGGATTTGCTATGTAAACAATCATGACATCTACAAATAGGGACAGTTTTTTTTTTTTACATTCTTTATGCCTTTTTGTTTCTTTTCTTGCCTTATTGCACTGGCTGGGGAGACCTTTGGTACAGTGCTAAATAGAAGTGATCCTTGCCATGTTATGTTAGGTGGAATGTTTTGCCACTGAGTGTGAAGTTAATAGTGACAGATTATTTGTTTCAGGTACTGAGCAGTACAGTGAATACACAGGCTATGCTGAGACATATCGTTGGGCCCGGAGCCATGAAGATGGGAGTGAAAGGTGAGTCTGTTTCTGTCTTCCGAATTGCATGGCTAAAAGCAAAGGAATGTGGGCTTGACCCTGATACACTCTCACTCCCTCTACCCTTATTTCAGCAAGTGAACTTAAAAAAAAAGAAAGAAAGGAATCAGCATTACAGGTTCATTGGCAGTTAAAACACTATTACCATCTCTCTGTATCAAAGGGAAGAACAGAGAAGATAAAACCAAAAGTCTAAAGCAAAGACAAAGAGGGGCAGAATTCTCTACAGTTCTTTACCTCTGAGCTACAATCAGAAGCCCTGGAAGTTCAATTCCATGTTTAAATCTGATTAGAATAGGTTCAATTAGAGCTTAAAGCCTTTGACCAGCTTAAGTTATCTTTAATTTTTCCGTGAAATTAGGTAGACAGAGGAAACCTACATTGGGAAGTTGACCTAATGCCACAAACCAGTTGATGGCAGAACCTTCAGTGGGCTTTGCTGCTCCTATCTCCTGTTTATTCTTGAAACAGAGTCTTTCACTTTGATATTCTTGCTTCTAGTTTACCAGAGATAAAATTTTGCAGAAATGCTACCTGATAGCTTGTGGAGTTCTTTGTTTTCTTTTGTTTTGTTTGTTATTTGATGAGAAAGCCATTGTGGCAGAAAGAATCCGCTTTTGCCCACGTGCCACAAATTTATTCTTTGTAATGTCTGAAGTCCATCCTCTGCTTTCCTTCTCTTTGTTTAAAATAGTGTGGTTGCAACAAACATCTATATAGATGTTTATTCGTGATAATTATTTACAAAACAGCATGAAAATTTCTATGTTGGTTTTCAATGTGAAAACCAACAATAGAAATGGCATAGCAATATATGCAAGTTTATAAAGAGATTAAATATTTGGGATTTTACATGTTTTCAAAATTATCATCTCAACCAGTCCTTTGTTTCCACAGACAACATGTTATTGTTGTCTGCTTTGATGTGTCTGTTATTTTAAAAATAGTTTCTCACAGTCAGCAATTGAGCACAGTAGGTAGAATGCTGTACTGAATTATTTCACATTTTTGTTAACACTTCTTAGGATTATTTCTTGGACAATATATAGTGATGTTACAACCTCAGTGACTTAGAGGAGATCTCTCAAAGCAAAGGAGGAGTGAGCTTTTGTTAAGATGCAAATGCCATGTCTTTAGAGGAAAACAGAACTAAATTCCTTGTTTGCCCCCAGATCCTTTAACTTCTGAGACTTACTATATATGATGTACCTGTTTACGTGATGTCATTGTGTTGTCTCTGGGTAATTTTTCATTTTACTTTTTAATGGCTGATACTACACACTGTATATGCCTCAATCTAGAAATAAAGGGTGTTTCCTTCCCTGCTGTTTTGCTGAGACCTGCAGACACTGGTTTGTTTGTTTTTAATATTTTAACACAGCTAAAGTCTTGGCAACCTGACCCCTGAGAGGATTTTATTTGAGCGATATAAAGTCGCTCCTCTTCCTTATCTTTCTCCCCTCTTCGTCCTGTCCCAGGGACGACTGGCAGCGGCGCTGCACTGAGATCGTTGCCATTGATGCTCTTCACTTCAGACGCTACCTCGATCAGTTTGTGCCTGAGAAAATGAGACGCGAGCTTAACAAGGCCAGTAACCTTATTTCTTAGTTCATCTGGCAGCTATCATCTATTTACTGCCATTTTATTAATGCTGAAATTAATGCTTTCTGGTAATTCTTGCAGTGTCAGTATGTCTGCCCACAGCTCTCCTGATTTAATGGCTCTGTCAGCTTGTACAAGATGTACTTTCCATTTTGTAATTGTTTGATTAGCAGCTAAGGTTGCCAGATAGGCTCTTGCTTGGTTTTAAACCCCACACATGCATCTATCTCATCAAGTACCTTAGCTGCTATGGAACATTATCATTGTAAAACCATGTAGAAATGAATGAGCTCTGAAAACTTTTTCGCAGACCTGCCCAATGACATTTTCTCTACAAAGTATGCTATCAGAGTTAAAACAGAAAAACTGAAAAAGCCAAGTCAAATGTTATTCTATTTTAGGTAAGATTTATGATGGGATCTATTATTTTCTGCAATACTTAGTGCTGCCTACTATGTTCATTTTTTTTTTTTTTTTTGTATTACAGAAATATAAAAATAAGCCATATCTGTTTTCAGATCTTTGATATTGGCAACCATAATAAATAAACTCTATTACACAATAGAGTGCTGATTCTATTTTCTAGATTTTGGGCCTTCCCAAAACAGCAGAGATTTTCTTTAGTTCCTCAAATTATTCACTCAGCAGAGATTTTCTAATTCATATAGCCAAGAAGACTGACCCAATTCTGAAAATCCTTGTTTCACTTCCATGAGTAGTATTTGGTTATGAGATTATTAGGATAATGAGGCTTGTGGTTTTACATGGCTACACGTGGTGTGCCAGTTCCTACACAGACTTCTGAGAATAACAGCAGTGATCTAGACAGACTTTTACTACACTTACAACTTAGTAGATATTTTGAACATAATTAGGTATCTTATATACTGATCCATTTGGAAGAATCTTATTGTTGAACATGTTCTCGTATGTGTAATTTGTTAAATTATTTTAACGTTTAGAGTTCTCAAATTTTATAAAATGTTTGAAGAATAATGCACTGGATTTTAAAGTTGAACTTACATAACAGACATGATTTATTTAAAAATAAAAAGTAGTTCCTCAGAAAAACTATCCAGAATGACTGGCCTTTAGTGTATCAATAATTCTAAAAGTTCTCTCCTACCTGATTCTGAAAGTCAGAGATTTGCCTGTACGGAAGAGTATCTCTTTTTTGAAACAGGGTCTTTGTTGCCCAGGCAGGGGTGCAGTGGCATGTGCAATCACAGCTCACTGCAGACTTTCAACCTCTCTGGGCTCAGGTGATCCTTCCATCTCAGCCTCCTGAGTAGCTGGGAGTACAGGCACTCACCACCACACCCTGCTAATTTTTCTTTTTTGGAGAGACCAGGTTTCACTCTATTGCCCAGGCCAATCTCAAACTCCTGGACTCAAGCGATCTGCCCTGCCTCGGCCTCCCACAGTGCTGGGGTTATAGACATGAGCCACCATGCCCTGCCTGAAGAGTAACTTTTACTAAGAACTGGATACATTTTAAATGTAAGCCTACTTTCACTGTCAAACTCTTGCCTTAAAGCAGTTGTCCCCAATGTCATGATCTTTTTATGATAGAGTATATTGAGTAGAGTAAGATTTATCTTTAAATTTTCAACAGGTGTTACTTACCTCAACATGTATATGTGAATTTGTCACACGGTCAAGAGGACATTTATATAAGCAGTGGGTAGTTTGAAGAGAAATATATGAAAAGGAAAGTAGAACCAAAATGTGTTTAGCCACAGTTATACATTAATACAAACTGAAAGGTTCCCTTTTTTTATGAATAAAGTCTACTCCCACATATTCTTTCCTATGAGAGCTAGATCATTCACTTTTAGAAGTTATCCTCAATTATGATCTTTTTAAGAAGGTGACTTTGGGCATAAATAAGTCTTTTTTAAAATTGTGCATGTCCAGTTGATTCTCTCTGCACTTATTTATATATCACCAGCCCTCAGTTTGCCCATCCTCAATGACACCAGAAATTTTAAAGATATACATGAATAGGTTAAGTTAATTGTAAGTATTGGCAACATGAAAGACCATTTATTTTTAGAATATAGAGTCCTTATGAGGTGCATTTTATAGAAAGAATGAGTCTTTAAGAAATCTGGCAACAGGAGTTTTATTTCATTGGGAGTTGACAGGGGTTGGTCACGCTGCCTTATGGAAGTCTCAAAAATATTTTGTTAAATGACTTGATTGATGATTAAATAACTTCTTAGACAATGTTAATATAGGTTTTTGAGATAAACATTTTAGAAGTTACATAAGTACATTATCTTAAATCACTCAATATGTCGCAAATTGTTAGATATTTCCTAAATATTCTTCAAGTGCTGAATAAAGCCTAGTAAGTCCAGTGTCAAATCAAATTTGGGACAGATGAAGCCACATGAAGCAGATGGGTTAATTTTTAATGTATAGTGATGCAGTTCTGAATTTATTTTCAACCTATTGTTATTCATGTCAATATGTAATAAAGTCTAATTTATAACTCATAAAAGATTATTTTCAGTTAAATGCAGGTGGAATTTTTTTTTCAAATTATACAGATAACAATAGTAAAAGTAATTCTTGCCATTAAATGATTGCTTACTCTGAATGAGGCATTCTACTTAGTGCTTTAAATGCAGTGTCTGATTTATTTTTCTTGTCTCTAATTTAGGGACAGTGAACTGAGTCTTAGAAGTTGAGTAATTTGTCCCAGGCCACGTCACATAGCTGGGCAGCGACCAAACCAGTGCTCAAATCCAGGCTCCCCTGACTTCAGAACTTTTTTTTTAAGATGGAGTCTCGCTCTGTCACCAAGCTGGAGTACAGCGGCGCAATCTCAGCTCACTGCAACCTCCCTCTCCCAGGTTCAAGCGATTCTCCTGCCTCAGCCTCCCAAGCAACGGGGACTACAGGCGCACACCACCACACCCAGCTAATTTTTGTAGTTTTAGTAGAGATGGGGTTTTACCCTGTTGGCTAGGATTGTCTCCATCTCTTGACCTTGTGATCTGCCTGCCTCGGCCTCCCAAAGTGCTGGAATTACAGGCATGAGCCACCACCCCTGGCCCAATATTTTATATTTCATGTTTTGTAAACTTTGTTTTAGAGCAGAAGTCTATGTTAAATCACTTTAGATATAACTTGCACAATTCTACTTGTGTGTGTGTGTGTGTGTGTGTATGCATGCCAGGGAGAACGGAGGAAAAGAAAAAAAAACTCATGTTTTTCTAAATAAAACAACAAAGCTCAGACCAGTTTTCACCATCAGAATTCAGTATGGATTTCTGACCTCTGGAGACTTGTTTGCTACTTTTAAGTATTACTCACCAGTTAATAATTGAAAAGCCAATCCTACAAAGTGCTTTCCAGGACTCTGGAAAGGTCTGCTCCATCCAGGCTCCGCTGGTCTTATTGGACCCACATTGTGACCTGCAAGTAGAGTTGGTTTTTGAAGGAGAAAACCAGTCTCCTTTTATTTAACTGAAACTATGAAGCAATGTTTAATCCTGTGAGAGATCAGCCAGGAGACATTCTAAAGGAGAATTATCTTAGGGTTAGAAAGATTTATGACTTCAGCTTGTAAAAGTGGCAAATAGCTCTGCAAGGGAAGAAAGAAGTCACCTGTGAAAAGTTGTATTTGCCATGTTAGGTAGGATTTTAGGTAGGATTAAGTAATGAATATGTTTTATGGAACTTTCGGGATCTGAATTGAACAAAGTGAAAAGGTGGAAATCATCCCTATTTGCCTTTTTTAAAAAATTGATCTGTTTATTGATGTTTTTGTTATTATCCACCACCGTATTTGGAATAGGACTGTTATTAAACCAAAGCTTGATAACAAACCAGTCAATATTTGCTGCTGGTATTTCTAGAAGTTCAGCATCTGAGCACTTAGAATCTTTTCATAAAATATGTGTCATTTTACTTTTCAAGAATATTCAAAATGTATCATTTGTAGTGAGCTTTCTCTTAATTTTCCCAATATATAGAATCATAATAACCATTAAATATGTAACCCAGTCTTGGATTTTACATATGAGGAAATTAAGATCTGCATACTTTTCATTTTATATTGCATTTTAAAATAGCAAAAACAATGTATGAATGTTATAATCTTTTTAAAGATAAAGTGTAATCCTAGCTCCTTGGGAGGCTGAGACAGGAGAATTGCTTGAACTCGGGAGGTAGAGGTTGCAGTGAGCTGGAATCGCACCACTGCACTCCAGCCTGGGCAACAGAGCAAGACTTGTCTCAAAAAAAAAAAAAAAAATCATAAGAAATCACAGAATACTAAAAACCTCAGGAAATCAGTATCAGTATCCACTGTGTATTAAGTTAAACAAGCATAGTAGATTGACTTCATATAACTGAGCAACTCTTTAGGAACAATAATTATTAAATTATTATTTTAGCAAATAGAATAATGTATTTACATGATAATGAAAGACATCATTTAAGTAAAATCATGCATCACTTAAAGATGCAGATACGTTCTGAGAAGTAGTCACTGTGTACATGTCACAGAGTGTATAGCCTACTACCCACCTAGGCTAGATGGTGTGGCCTGTTGCTCCTTGACTGCAAACCAGTATAGTATGTTACTGTACTGAATACTATAGGCAGTTGTGATGCAATGGTAGGCATTTGTGTCTTAAACATAGGACAGGTACTATAAAAATATGGTATTATAATCTTATGGGACCATCATTGTGTTTGTGCTTTGCTGTTGACTGCAGTATCAGTATGCAGCGCACAACTGTCTGTCTGCTTGGTCCTGCTAAAATGGATATTGAAGCCAAAGATCTTACTTAAGTGTGTGGGTGCCTATTTGTGCCAGACTATTATCCTGGATACCATCTCTTTCCTGGGCCTCATTTTGGGCCTGCAGACTTTTACACAAGTTTTGTTTGGTCTCTTTTCCATTTTCTTTACTTCTTTTCTACATCTCTATCATAACCATTTCCTGGTTGGTCTCTAGTTTTTAACTCTAGGTACTAATATTTTCATCTTGCTTCTTAACACACCCCTTTGCAACCTTCAGGACTCCTGAATTACCTTTATGTTTTCTGTCTTCTTCCCTTCCCGTCAAAACTCATTCCAAGATATGGTTGTCCATTGGTATCTTCTATTTACTATCCTGAAGTCTCAGTGCTTCTTTTTTCTTTTCCCCTTTCTGAGCTGCTTATTAGTAAAAATAAATTGCTCTGTCATTGCAGAATATCAGGTCTGGGTATGGCCAGAGTTTCAGACTGGCTTTCTTTAACTCTTGTAGCTCTAATCAGTCTTTTCAAGTACTGTTGCTCTGGGTGGGGAAAAACAAACACATTTGCCAATATAGAGCTCTTGAGAACTCCTAGTTCCTTTCTGTGTGGAGTGAGAACTTGGCAACTCTTTGGATGTCCCTATCCTTATCTGATCTTTGTTTCTTTACCAAAGGAGTTCAATTCCTACTCATACAAGGAAAGGTCCCCTGATTCAAGGCTCTACCCTGGTCTCCAGCACTTCATGCATCCTTCTTCCTGGAGAATGGAGAAGCCTGGGCTGACTTTCCAAAGAGGGCTCAGGGCAGCATACTACTGCTGTCTTATTTCTGACCTTACAAATGCTTGATTCTTAACAGAATAAAATAATTTTGTATTTAATCATTGTAACCAGTTATTCTAAATTCTGTGTAATTTTATCATTTAATTTCTATCTAATTAACATTTTTTCATGGCAGGTTTGGGGGGATAGAATCTCACTGTCACCCAGGCTGGAGTGCAGAGGCACGATCATGGCTCACTGCAGCTTAGACTCTCGGGCTCAAGCAATCCTCCCACCTCAGCCTCCCAACTAGCTGAGACCACAGACATGTGCCACTATACCTGGCTAATTTTTTTGTTTTGTAAGGACAAGGTTCTAGCCATATTGCCCAGGCTAGTCCCAAACTCCAGAGCTCAAGTGATTCTCCCACTTCAGCCTCCCAAAGTGCTGGGGTCATAGCCATGAGCTTTTAGATTTGATCTAAACACTGAATGAGGTTTAATTTCAGTTTCATTGTTTGTTTTTAATGGCCATTTTTCAAGATAGATAATTTTCCATGAAAATTGGATATTGTATAGTAGATTTTGTGTCTAATAATTTAAATGTTTCAAATTCTCAATTGTTAGGCCTTAGTTTCACTAAGCTATTTTTGTACATTGAAGTACAGTTAACCCAGTTATTTAGAGACAGCAGTAAGAAAGAAACTAAGACCATTCTGATAGTATAAAACAGAGACATGAACTAGGAGTCTGAGGAAGCCTCCTTCTCTCTAGGCCTGTTAGAAAAATCTGACAAGAAACAAAGCAGCAAAGTTACGTTTATTCTCCCAGAGAGTTTGTTCTCTCCCTTGTTCGTTTAATGACTCAGACTATCTTTCAAAAGCCTATTCAAAAAAATGGAGCTCTCAGATTTTTTTGACCTAAAAGAGATTTTCAGAAGCTCCATGCGTCTGACTATGCAGGTAATTTGTGACTGCTTGTGTAAGCTCCATACCACAGTGTTGAATAATGATCTGGTACCAACTTATAATTAATATCTGTCAAGATTTACAGTCTAGGAGGGTATGGAAGGAATAGCCTTGTTAATCCATCCAGACACTGTGTAAAATAAATTTTTATGCCTTTGTGGAAACTTCAGAGAACAATTTACTATATTTCTATGTGTGGGTTTCATAGAAGCATCTTTATCCTTGGTTTTTCTCTGGGAACATTTGTCAAGATCATTCTTTTAACTGTATTAGCAATTATATGTAAGCTATATTTTAGGCTTTGTTTGGAACTTGAGAATGCAGGAGAGTTTTGCTTCTGTTACATTAAATCTGTTACAGTCTGATCACTTCAGAAAACTAAGAATGTAGAAAGAAGGCAGAAAGACCAAGTAGCTGACACAAAGAAGTGGAAATTAGGAACTCTGGGATCTTACACAATGGTCTTCTCATATAGAAAATGAGCTGTTTATTTAATTAATACTTAGCCAGCATCCTCAGAATATATTGTATTTTTCTCAGATTACTGGCAAAATTTTAAATATTCTAGCTTAAAACAGAGAAAGAGAGAAACTAGAGAATCGTAGAGCCGAAAGGCATCTTAAAGGTTATTTCATAACCAGGTGTAGGAATCCCTTCTATAGATAGTTGCTTGCTCTTTATTAAGCATTTCAGTAGCATGAAGCACATTTATTAATCTAGTCCCCATAACTCAGAGAGAGAATGCTGAGGAGGCATTAATAGTGACCCTTTGCCTGATGAAAAAACTAGTGATTAAAGCCTTAAAGAAAAAGAAAACTGTTCTAACAAGTGCCTTTCCTAGTGGTTTTTCCTAGTAGTTTATCATTGGGATTATAGTTTATAAGTTTATATATTAGTTCTTGAAATAGCTCTGCTATTTCCATTTCTGTTTGTTTGAATTGGAAAAAGAAATTGGGACCTGTATTGATTTAAGGAATTTTATTTGCTTAGCATCCAAATACATAAATAATAGAATTTATCATTTCTTAGTCTCTTCCTTTGCATGATTATTGATCTAAACACTGAATGAGGTTTAATTTCAGTTTCATGGTTTGTTTTTATGTACCAAACCTTTGGTGACCAAACATTTCATTGAAGTCTCATGCTGTAGGCATGATTGATTAAATCATTGGCCACAGGATTGAGCTCTTTGTTTTTCCCTCTACTTTCGTCCTTAAGGGAAAAAAAATGAGAAATTGAACATAAGTTTGATAATGGATACTAATCCTAGTGCATCAGTCAGAAACACTGTTAGTGTCTGAGTACTCACAGGCTTTGATATTTCTTTTATCCTGCAGGCTTACTGTGGATTTCTTCGTCCTGGAGTTTCTTCAGAGCATCTTTCTGCAGTGGCCACAGGAAACTGGGGCTGTGGTGCCTTTGGAGGTGATGCCAGGTTAAAAGGTGAGTAAGTTGTAGAGAAGGATAAAAGCACTCTGACCATGAAAAAAATATTAGTCCTTCAAGCCAGATTTCTAATGTTCTATCATAAGAGACCACAAAAACCTAAGAGAAAAGGAAAAGGAGTATTTAACACTATTTTCTTTTTTCCTATTATGTTTAAAGGAATTCTTGTTTTCATTTACTATTTCTCTGCAGAGAAATCACTTTGATCTCCCAGACAGTATTTAGTTGAATATTGAAAGGTTGGCAGGGGGAGAAGAACACATAAAGACTGAAGTTTCAGACCTGAGCTCGCACTTAAGCACTTTCCTTCACTGGAGTTAATTTTATGGACAGTTATTTCATTGACTCATTTATCTACCAAACTTAGTAGCACCTCTGCTACTTTGTAGGCTCAGTGGTAGGCTCTGAGAATACAAAGGTGGAGAAGATGTGATGCCTTCTTTGGAATTCACAGTCCAGCGTATGAGAGAGAGGCATAGACCGATGCAGTACACAGGAATGAGTGCTATAGTGGAGGCCCATGGGACTCTGGGAGCACAGCCTGGGAGAGCTCCATGAATGGTGCAGATTGGAGGCATCTGGATGCCCAAGAAGCTGAAACATTTCTTATTGTTTGTGGTAGAAAGTTCACAAAGTTGATCAGCAAAGCTATTGGCCATTTACTACATTGACATTTTCTTTTCAAAGTACCAGTTATAAAAAATAATACTCTATCTTTACTTAGGATGGTTACTTTTCCATTTAATTCCAACTGGTCTGACACCAACTGGGTGTACTGCATTGCAAATCTGACATTGACTACCTGGAGTAATTGCAGATCTCGCCTTTAAGGACAGAGTACACAAGACTGCCCCCACTTCAGACTCAGTTCACAAGTTTCAGGGGAATCCCCAGGCCACCCACATTTCTGTCAGCTGGTTACCAATTTAAGAGGTTCCCATGTCCCCACCTCAGGTTCGATAATTAACTAGAATGACTGCCAGAACGCAGAAAAAAAGTCCTGTCCTTATCATTGCAGTTTTATCATAAACTAGACATATAAAGCGAAGCCTGGAAGGGAAAGCAGAGCTTCCACAACCCTTCCTCTTAGTGTCAGGGCACCCCACTCTCCTGGCACATCCCTGGTGTGTACACCAGCCAGGAGGCTGCACTGACCTTTGGTGACCAAAGATTTCATTGAAGTCTCATTCTGTAGGCATGATTGATTTAATCATTGGCCACATGATTGAACTCTATCTCCTGCCCTCCCCTGACTCCCAGGAGTGCAATCTGAATCGCCTCATTACCAAAACAAAGGTTTTGAAGCTTCTACCAGGAACCCAAGATTGCCAGAAAAATTCTTTGTTGTACCACAGTTAACAAAGTAACACTCAAACAATAAAGCAGACATAAAACAGCCAGCTGGCCTTAATAACCAAACTAGATTTAGATAAAATTCATCTCTTTGGGAATAGTTGAGTCTGTCATAATGTAACTGCCTTTCCCCTAATCAGTTAAATGCTTCTTAACATTTTTATTAAAATGACACCTTTATTATTGTTTTTTGTAATCCAGAAAAATACCATGGCATGTATAAAAATCACCAGAATTCACTGTCAGCGTTTGGTGGCCATCCTTCCGGTCATCTCTCTTTACCAATCTATGTAACTATTGATGAAGTGACACCCTCTGTTCTATTCTCGAGCCTCCTCCTTTTAGAAAGTCTGCAGTCTCATGGATGGTTTTAAACACTAACAAATGTAGATCTACTGAGTACTCAGCATTTGTTAGTGGCTACACAGTATTCTGTTGTATGCACATATGTACCATAATTTATTCCACGGATTCTCCATTCACAGTTTGTTTTCATTATGTTATAAGCAGTACTACAGTGTGTAGTACAGTTATATATATTATGTATAATTATCTTCTTAAGCTAAATTCCTAGAAGTGAGATTAATGATTCAAAGGTTATGTATACTTTATTTTGATCCTTGCAAATTGCACTCTGAAGAGTGATATCAATTCACATTATCTTCCTCGCATGAGCAGCATCACCAGGATAGGACTTTGTCACTCTTTTTGATTTCTCTGAGATTCAACAGTTTTCATGTTTATTGGGCATTTGTTTGTTTTGTGAATTGCTTTTTCATGCCTTCTGCCCGTTCATCTCTTTGAGAGTAGTTTGATTTTTTTCGCTGGCTCGTTTAATAACTCTTTGTGTATTAAAAAATTATTGTTTAACTGTTTTTTGGGGGTTGGTTTTTTGTTTTGTTTTGTTTTTGAGACAGAGTTTGCCCAGGCTGGAGTGCAGTGGCGTGATCTTGGCTCATTGCAACTTCCGCCTCCCAGGTTCAAGCGATTTTCCTGCCCCAGCCACCCGAATAGCTGGGATTATAGGCACCTGCCATTATGCACAGCTAATTTTTTGTATTTTTAGTAGAGACTGGGTTTCACCATGTTGGCCAGGCTGGTCTTGAACTCCTGACCTTGTGATTCTCCTGCCTCAGCCTCCCAAAGTACTGGATTACAGGTGTGAGCCACTGTGCCTGACCTTGTTTAACTGTTACATGTTACAAACGTTTTTCTGTTTCTTCATTTATTTCAACTTATTAGGCTGAAGTTACTGAGGTACTTTTTATGTGTTCACATTTTTGTGGTGTGCTTAGAAAGATCTTTCCTGTCCGTTTATGCTAAAGACTTTCACCTACATTTTCTTCAAATTCAAAAACAAAAACTGTATGGTGCTATTTTCAGTATTTGAGGAAACCTGTTTTTCACTCTGGGCTTATTGATCTTATGACAGATACTTTTTTCCTGTCTTTCTCTTAAGTAAAATGAATGACTAGATTCAAATCATCAATCCTGAAGCTAGGTCTGCTATAAGCCATGGTCATTTGTGATAGACAGTTTGGAAAGCTTTATAAATGTGTTCACTTCTTTTTGTTTTTTCTTTTTTTCTGGCTTAAAAGCCTTTCAGACTGCAGCTGTGCTTGCTCTGGTGACTATCAAGCATAGTAGTCAAAGATTTCCATTATATAATTCATTTTCTCAACCAGTGAGATTTAAATTTTGGAGTAACTGTGACATTTCCCTCCCCTTCATTAGCCTAAATATTCGTTAAAAATTTAGAAGTAGTCATAATGTCCTTTAATGGGAAGTTAGTCACTAAAACTGTGATGTTAAAAAGAAAGAAATTATGGTACATTTATGCAGTAAAATATTATGCTTCCTTTAAAAACCATTTTAGAAATGTATCTGCTGACAGGGAGAGATGGTTTTGGAATATTGACAAATGGGAGAAATACACAATGTATGTCATAAACCATTTTAAAATTAAATTGTGAATGTAAAAATCACACAAATTTGAGGTTCTCTTATGTTTATCTGTTTATGTGCCAAGATTAACTATGGTTGGTCTTTGGTGGGTGATCTTTTTGTTTTGTTTTGTTGGAGTTTTTTCATTTTTTATTTTTAGTAGAGATGGGGTTTCACTATGTCACCCAGGCTGGTCTTAAACTCCTGAGCTCAAGGGATCCTCCCACCTTGACCTCCCAAAGTGCTGTGATTTCAGTTGTGAGCCACCACACCTGGTCAGTGATGTTTTATACTTTATTTTTGATCTGTATTTGTTTTATTGTGAGCATATATTGTTTTTGTAACAAAAAGTCTTATCAAAGTGTTCATGGCGGGTAACATGGGCAGGTATAAATCCTTAAACTTTTATTTCTTTAATTATTAATAGAAATAAGGCTAAGCTGGGCATGACGGTACATGCCTATAGTCCTAGCTACTGGGAAGGCTGAGGTGGGAGGATCGCTGGAACTCTGAAGTTCAAGGTGAGTCTGGGCAACATAGCAAGACCACATCTCTTACAAAACAAGAAAATTACAAAAGAAAGAAAGCAAAATATGTTTAACATACTTGTTACTTAACTGTACACGAGTTTTGTGTTTTACCACAATTTAGTTGTTTGTTTGTTTAAGATACAGGGTCTCATTGTGTCCCGCAGACTAGAGTGCAGTGGCGTGATCATAGGTCACTGCAGCCTCAGCCTCCTGCTTCAGCCTCCCAAGTAGCTGGGACTGCCGGCATGCGCTACCATGCCCAGCCTCACAATTAGTTTTGAACTGCTTTGATTATATATTATTTTGAAACTATTAAGAGAACATTTTTCATAGATTAGTTCATTCAGTAGACAGTTTACTAACAACCTTTTTCCATTATATATTATTTTGAAACTCTTAAGAGAACATTTTTCATAGATTAGTTCATTCAGTAGACAGTTTACTAACAACCTTTTTCCTCAGGCAGCCAGTGGCCCTAGGAGCCAGAGGCTAGGAGAGAAGGGACTATGGGGAGATGGAGGGGCTTTGGACCTGGCTCCAGCAGCAGCTGGTGGCCTCCTGCATAGCTTTGCCACCAAAGGGGCTCCCTGTGGCCTCCTGCCTGATCCCCATCCTTCTGAGCACCTTATGGAAGCTCATGCGAAAGCTTTTGAGTCAGTGCAAGCTCTACTTATTTCTGGTGCTCCTAACTGTTCCAAAGTGACCCCTAGTTCATACTTGGCTTTTAACATTTCATTGAAGTTTTAGCTGATTTATTCCTACCCTTTTCTGTGGTGACCACCTCTTTCTCCTGTGTACTTTCAAAGATAAAACAGTTCATATATTTTATCTTCTCAGAAGGGCTTGTTACCCTTCGGTTGCCTCAAAAACTCAACTCTCTTATAAACTCAGAAAAAGTCATAATATTGTGTATTACAACATTTGGCCTTTTCTCATGGTTGGAGTAGAAACAGCTTTTTTTTTTTTTTTTTTTTTGTAGCTTTCTACATCTCGTCTCAACAGAGATTTTTGGGTGGGAGGCTTCTGCCTCTAGTGTACCACCAGACCCTAGACACCCATGAGAGTTTTAGGAGATAACTTAAAATTTTCTCAATGGTTAGTTTGTTAAACATTTTGCTTTTATCTCATGTCTAATTTTATTGCATTGTAATCAAAGAATGTAGATAATATTATTTCTAATTTTGGAGTTTCTTGAACTTCTCTTCATGACCTAACACAGTCAATTATTGCAGACATGTTGGCACTTGAAAAAGTGTCTCTGAAGGTTATAAGACTTACTCTTTGGCTGTAAGATTCTATACCTTTTAAGTCAGACTCTCTATCCTTCTGATTTTACTTGCTTATTTTGTGAAGGAATTGAATGGTACTTTAGCATTTTTTCTTCTATTGTGCTTTTGTAAATTTCTCCTAGCATTTCTTTTGGTGTTTACTTACAGGTTTGTCCAACTTGCTTTATTTTGTTGTTTTTGTTCTGTTTTGTTTTGTTTTAGGCTCTTAGCAGCCTGAAGCTGTGATTTTTAGTTTATCTCTCTAGTGATAAGTGGAAAAGAAGGATGAGGAAGGGACTTTTCTGGCCCAACCAGGAAGAGAAACTAAGAACCCATGACTGTATTCTCTCCCTTGGATACCTTCATATATGTTACCTGACCTGTAAACAAGTATGCCATTGCCAGTTTACTATAATTAAAACGTGGCTTGTTGTACTTTTTTGCATTTTCTTTTCTATCCCCATTCTCTACCTTCAGTACCTAAAAGTGACTTTCAAATAAATAGGCTCAATGAATTTCTATTTAATAAATTTTTTCAGTAGCTTCTGTGTGCCTTTAATTAATCTTGGGCTTTGCACATTTTTCTGAAACTGTCTGTCTGTACCTAGCTAATTGCTTCTGTCCCTTGTAAGATTCTACTCCAGTGGTAACTACTCCAGAAAGACCCTCATTCCTTTCCACCAAAAAAGCTCTGTATTAGGATTCTTTTGGTTGAAAGAGATTCTAATGTAGCTTATCCCTTCCACCTAAAAGGGGACTGTTGCTTGACGTGGCTGAGAAAGGCAGAGTAGAGTTGGCCTCAGGGATGAGTCAGTTCTTGAATCAGGCCCTCCCTCTGTTGGTGTTGATTTCTTTCCTGCCACCTTCTTTCAATACAATGACCTCATTCAAGTCTGTCTCCATCAGATTTTCTCTGCTTGGCAGGAACCAGAACCAAATAGTTCCATACTTGCAACCCTGCAGTTCAGTGACCCAAGAAAAAAGGAGGACTCCTTAGTTTAAAAATGCCATCAATTTTTTTACCAACTGGGATTGCTTCTCATCCCTTGGACCAAATCATCATAGCTAGGGAATCAATAAACACAACACACGCCCCCTAATGAGATTTAAAGGATTTCCAATTGCAGCCAATACAAAAGCACACAAAGGCTTCAATCTTGGTTTGAATCCTGGCACTACCACTTGCTATCTGTATGACTCTAGGCTAATTTACCTCTTGATGCCTCATACAGTGACATATGTATGTTAAGTAAAATATTTCCGAGATATAGAAACTTTTTATAAATTTCTTTCAGACCTTTTGTCCATTCATATTAAACTTAAATAATGTCTCTACTAGTTATTTTGCAGTTTTGGAATCAAGATAGTTAAACTCCAGACAGACTGTTTCTCTAGAAAAAGAATCTGGACAGTGCTGATATGTCATTTTCTGCCATGCTGTGGTTGGCCTAGACTGGCCCTTTGACTGAGTTTTATAGGAAATGTGGTTATGGAGGTGGGGAAGGGGTGACTTCCAACCAAAAATGGAAGGTAGGAGATTAGAGCATTGGATCAGATCACCTCAGTTTGTCTACCACAGGCTCCTTCTCACTTTGGTTTCTTCTGCCAGAACAGATCACACTCTCTTGGAGTCTTCCAGCCTTGCTCAGGAAGATTCCTTTCTTAACATTTCTGTATTATCCTCTTTTATGGCCCCAGTGCTAAGAATGGGGTGTTTTATGATAATCTGCAAAGGTGTCTGGAGCAAGTGCATATTTCTTACAGGTTGAATATCCCAAATCTGAAAATCTAATATTCAAAATGCTCCAAAATTTACCAAAAGTTTTTGAGCACATGATGCTCAAAGGTAATGCTCTTTGGAGCATTTCAGTTTCAGATTTTCAGATTTGAGGTGCTCAACTGGTTTTGAAAATAAAACCAAAAAAACAAGTCCAAAACCACTCTGGTCCCATACATTTCAGATGAGGGATACTCAACCTCTGTCAGCACTTCAGAGATACTGCTGAGTTAGTGGATGTGGAAAATGGCTTTAGGAATTTGTTTTAACTATCTGGGAGCTGGGATCAACCAGGTTTAACAATCACTGCATTTTCTCCTACAGTTTGTACAGTTACCCTTCCATTTGTTGCCCCATTTTAAAGAATGAGAAACCAAGGTTTACAGACAGCTAATAAACCTGTCCCAAGAGAGCAGCTAACAAGTATCAAAACCAACATTCAAAGTTGGCCCCATCTTCCTCAGAAACCAATATATGTGTTCATTACTATTGTCATTATTATTAGTTGAGAACATATTGAGTGCATGCTATGTTCTAGGAACTATACTAAATATATTCTTTACCTGTGTTAGCACACAACAACCTATTTAGGTAGGTTTTCTTTTTTGTCTGTATAGGGGTAACAACTGGGGCATCAAGAGGTAAATTAGCCTAGAGTCATACAGATAGCAGGTGGTAGTGCCAGGATTCAAATCAGGATTGAAGCCTTTGTGTGCTTTTGTATTGGCTGCAAGCTCTGGATCTGGATCTAGATTTGGGAGTTGCCGTTCCAGTGATGTGGCTGCATTCTCAAAGAGAGAGAGTATTTAAAGCAGGTGAGAGGACCAAAGATTGAGCAATAGTAACATCCATAGTAGGAGAGGGGGGCGTGTCAAGATTTAAAACAGTAGCCAGAGAAGACCAATGGGAGAATAAGAGTTGGCTTCTAAGAGTACTATATGGTAGAAACAAGAAGCGAAATACTTTTGGGACTGGTGAACAATTCTGAATTCTCAGGGTGCACAAAGTGTGAGAGCTCACAAAGAGAGCTCAGTAGAAACACGTGCACAATACTTTCAAGTCTGTACTGTTTTGGCCTCCTTGACAACATGCATTTAAGTCATTTGAATAAATGACGTAAAGACGTTGCTCTGGCTGGCATGTGGTAAGGTCTGCTTGGAATTGAGCTGGGTGGATTGCCACAGCAGCCTGGAAGTAGTGAGTGAGGACATGTGTCCTTGAGTGGTGTCTCAGTCAACTCCACCACTTTCTGGCTGTGTGACCTGAGACAAATTACTTAACCTTTTGGCGCCTAAATTTCTTTATTTTCAATATGGAAATAATAATTAACCTTGACAAGTTTTTGTAAGGAATCACGAGGTAGTGTTTTTAAAGCTCCTAGAACAGTGTTCAACATGCTGTAAGAGCCCAGTGTTAGCAGTTGTTAGCAATATTACATGCTGGTGGCCTCACACCACACCTGTGGTGTGACTATCCATCATCTTACCCATTTTTTGCTTGGTCCATTTGTTGCAACAGGACACTATGAATTGCTTTCTTATGTTATTCATATTTATTTGTATTTTTTCATAGCTTAACATTGATGCCAAAAAGAAAATTAAAACCAAGCTCCCTGCAGGTTAATTTAAGTGATTATTTTGGCACTTAGTTGTGCTTGAAGTTAGAATTTGATGTTTTTATATCATACTTGGAATCAGTCCACATACTCTAATAGATTTGTGATTTATTCTCATCTAACTTTTGATGCAAGAGAGTTCACTTAAATCATGAAGCATAATTATGTAGATTTGCAAAGATCTTGGGGATTATAGACAAGGAGGCTTAAACTTTTGTCAGTGATTATTGATGTATCTAGGATCAAGATTATCTTTCTGGAAATTTCATTTATGTATTTATAATCTAGCATCCAATGGAGGGGAAACAATTATAACAGTGATTATGGATTTCTAAACTCTGAAGGAATCTTTTTTTTTTTTTTTTTTTTTTTTTTTTTTTTTTTTTTTTTTTTT
>PVKP010039998.1:0-19775 GCA_004027715.1 Plecturocebus donacophilus
TGAACTAGAGAGACTTGGCTCCTCTGTTTCTAGGGTTTCCAGGTAAAAATGGAAGGCCCACAAAACTCCAAAAGCTTTAATAACCCAGTCTCTTCTCATTAAAAAAAATAGTTATCAAGCCTGATACCAGACATGAAGATTAGACAGGAAGCACTGAGCTGAGAATACTCGCTTCCCTTGATTAAGGACTTTTTAAAAATTGATACTTTCCTAGGCCGAGTGTGGTGGCTTATGCCTGTAATCCCAGAACCTTGGGAAGCCACAGCAGGCAGACCACTTGAGGTTAGAAGTTCAAGACCAGCCTCACTAACATGGCAAAAACCCGTCTCTACTAATAATACAAATATTAGCTGGATGTGGTGGCACATGCCTGTAATGCCAGCTACTCGGGAGACTGAGGCACGACAATCACTTGAAACCGAGAGATGGAGGTTGCAGTGAGCCAAGATCGCGCCACTGCACTCCAACCTGGGTGACAGAATGAGACTCCATCTCAAAAACACACACGCACACGTGCACGTGCACACACACACACACACACACGCACTACTTTCCTGAGTCAGGGTCACCCTGGGCTTCCTCTCCATGCCCCATCATGTGGAGTGGAAAGGAGAAAACCCTATCTTGCTGACATGTCCAGAGCAGCCTGCCTCAGGGCGTTTGCATTTGCTGTTACCATCTGCCTGCTGCATTCTTCCCTCAAACGCCTGAGTAGCTGAACCCTCAATTCCTTCAGGTCTGTGCCCAAATGTGGGTTTAGCAAAACAGCTTTCTCTGACTACCTGTAAGAACAGTAATTCCTTCTCCCTCTCCCTAATCCTTATCCTGCTTTGTCTCCCATAGCATTTACCATAACCTAGTGTATTTTATATTTTTTCTACTACCTCTCACTTTCCTCCAGAACATTAAAGGGAAGGACTTTGTCCATCTTTTTTTCATTATTGTCTCCCCAAAGCCTAGAATGGTGACTGAAAAATAGCAGCCTGGAGCTGAAGAACTATCTGTGGCATGTATGATTAATGAATGAACAACTGAAAAGCCCTATTTGCCTGTGAGTTGGTGTCTGTCTGTGTATGCATGAGATTGCAGTCCTCTTTATCTGGGCAAGGTCTGGCTCTGTTCTTAAACCGTGTGTTTGCCTGTGCTTTGGAACATATGAAGAATTCTCTGGGTCTGTGCATATGGGGATTCTGCATGTGGGCTTGGGTGTTTTCCTGCCTTTCTCTGTCCTCTAGCTGTGTGTGGACCGCAGGCTGGTGTTAAGATCTGTGGAGGAAAGAGGAGCTGTGGCCGCTACACATCAGCAGAGGGCACCAGAGAGCCACGCACCTACTTTCAGGGGCAGCAATTAAGAAGTCTTGGCGGGGAGTGTTAGAGACCCAGCAGTTCTGGTATCCGGGAGGAGGGAGGTGGAGACCTCTTTAGACCAGCACATTACTGTAAACTTGTGCAATTCCTGCAACTCCTCTGTTCATTCCCTACGGTCCAGATGCCCAGGCATCCCCAGCAACCTTGTGAGCAGAACTATCTGGTTAGGGGCGAGAAGAGGAGCTGGTTGCCAAACTGGGCCCTTAAGAAAGTGGAGATCCCTCCTGAATGCTCTTCCTTCCTAGTTCCTCCGTCCCTACCCCAAAAGATCTCAAACTCCAGCGTGCTTAGAGGTCCTCTGGTGGCTGTCCTCTCCTCTGGCTTGCATTCAGGGAAGTGAAGCCAGGCTTTGGCCCTTCAAAGCCATCCAGTTGGGTAGCTTCTCCATCGGGATGGGTAGAAGGCTAAGATGAACAAAGGAGGGAGTCAAGTGTGCCTCTTCCAGGCTGCTAAGTCCTCCAACGCCTAGCTGTGCTCGACCTTGTCTGGGTGAAGCCAGGGCAGGGTCTCCAGGCAGGTCCAAGGGGCAGCTCCGATTCTCCAGCTCTGGGTTTCGTGGGTAGGGAGAGAGGCAGGTATGCCCCTCCCCTCTCCAAGGTTTCATTAGTCAACTGAGAAATCTTAATTTGGGGAATTTAGGGGTTAAACTTTGGGGGTGGGATTTAAAAAGAAAGGTCTTTATGTTTATTTAACTCCCTGCCCCCCACCCCACTTCTAGACACACACACGGAAACACACACACACACACACACACACTCCCCATCACATCCTCTGAGCTAGAGGCTGATGTCCCTCAGCCGTGTTCCTCCTCCACTGCTTAGTTCCCTAGCCCTCGACCAAGGCTGCGTCTATAAATGGGAGGGGGTTGGGCAGGGGTCCTGTCGTGCCTGCTCCGGAGCCCACGACGGTCGCGTTGTTCACCCCCTTTGCCTTTGCCCTCATTCCTTTCTGTCTTTGCTCTCCGTCCATCGCAGTCCCAGCGAGGGGTGTGCGTGTGTGCGCGCGCGTTGGGGGGGCCGGGGGGGGCCCGCGGAGGGAGGCGCCGTCGGGGGGAGAGTAGACGTCAGGCGGCGGGAGAGGGAGGCAGGCGGAGAGAGGGAAGGAACAGAAGGGAGAGAAAGCGGGGACAAAAGCCGAAAGAGACCCAGAGAGTGAAAGCTCGAAAGGAGAAATAATTAAAGGGGGAGGGAGACCGCGACGCGAAAAAGGACTGGGAGGAAAGAGAGAGAGAGAATCGGAGGGCAGGGAAGTGAGTTTGTGCGCGTGAGTGTGCGCGCGCGTGTGCAGGGGCGGGCTCCCGGGCTCCCCTCCTCCCCAGCCCGCTCCTCTCGCTCGCTCGCCAACTCCGGGCCCCAGCCGCGGGCGGGCGCACGGCGGGCGGACAGCATGCTGAGCCTCCTCGTCTGGATCCTCACTCTCTCCGATACTTTCTCCCAAGGTAAGGGCCCCCAGCCCGCCCCCGGACGCTCGGCCCCCGCTGGGGAGTGCGGGGGTGCCCGGCGGCCCGCGGCCAGCCTCTGGGTCCGGACGCCACGAGGCGGGGGCTGGGTCTGGGCGCGGAGCCCCGGGGGCCCGGGGAGAGTGAGTTTTCCGTTGATGTGCCCAAGTTGCTTCCTCTGGCTGCGCGGGAGAACCGAGCATTGGGGCCGCGAGGGCTGGAGGTCCGAGTAAAACGGGGAACCGAACGCTTTCCCCCGAGCTTCTGGCAGCCCTACCGACCCCGGTCCTCTGAGGCCGGGGTTCCGGACGCCTGAGTCCAGGCTAAGGGGAAGGCTGGGGAGACGGTGGGATTTCGGATTTCGGGCGAGGGGGTGAGCGGAAAGCTGGGTCCCACCTCTCGAAGATGTTGCTACTCCAGCGCACCCCCTCGGGGGGCTGAGTCTGAACCAGGGCTCCAGACTGCCTGGGGCTGCCCCCTCTAGAGGAAGGGAGGGGTGTCTCGGGGCCCCTCCCTCTAGAGGAAGGGATTCGGAACCCCTGGCCGCGGAGGCTCTGACTGGAGGAGAGTGGAGTTCCAAATACAGCTTCGGGCCCGCTTCACACGGAGGGGGGACCTCACCGGGGCGCGGGCGGGGGGGGCTGACACTCTGCTTGGGCTCAGGAAAGTGTTGACGTCTGGGCTTATTTGGAACTGGCAGGGGAGAGGCTGGGAGGTGAGGGAGGTGATTGAGAGGTGAGGATGTCGGTGTATCCTGGGCAGGGCTGGGGTTGGGGAGGTAAGAGGGCTGAGGGAACCAAGGGGCCAGAATGCAGCAGGGACTGGGGTCTGTGGGAGTTGGCTCTTGCCTCCTGGGTCTGATTCTAAGGAAGGCTGAATCCTGCTGAACTCCTTTCCTCCCCAAAAATGGAGCTGACACACAGACATTGACATACAAACACCGTAAAACATTCCCAGACACTGAGACAGACTACTCACCTACTGAGACAGAGACATCCCCACAAACACCCCCCACACTGAGACAGACACACACACACAAAGACAGAGACATCTGAGGAAGACAGATTCCTCCCCCAGATCCGCGCACACTCACACATTCATCCACCCAAACGTTACAACTACACACAGTACATGTATGCAGGCGTTTACCAGGACAGGACACACGCTCGCACAGAAACCAACCTTCTAGCAAACAAAGAAACTTGAACAGACCTTCCTAAGGGCAGACACCTATGGAGATGTGCGTACTGCGGATGGAGGAGCTGGTCTCTTTTAGGGGGTGTCTGGGAGTGGATCTGGGTAGAACAGCCTCAGGCAGTATTGCCCTGCTTTCAGGTACCTTCCTGCGTTTGTAGGTGCGCTGTTAATGCTGGACCTTTCCCCTCCTTGCCAGGCCTCTTCCCAGCTCCAAAGGCAAAGCTTGGCTGAGTTGGTGGGGGCAGGTCTTGATCCATCTCTCCCCATAGGGCACCCATGCCAGCCCCCCCAACACACATATGGGAAGGGCACGCATCTGTGGTGTGAGCCAAGAGTGGGAGGTGCCCGGGGAAAGGAGGAGGCCTGGCCCTGGGGTAGGCAGGCCAGGCCAGCCACTTGGCAGAAAGTTGGGAAGATGACTTAAGTTCTGACTTTGTTCAGCCAAGCTGTTGGTGTCGGGGAGGAAGGGGGGTGGGCCGTGGAGGGGGTCACGGTGGTGGAGGGGGCCCCTGGGTCAGTGTTGAGCTATGTTGGGGGCAAGCTTACATCTGCCCCTTTCTTGCAGCCCTTGCCTGTCAGCAACATGGATACAAATGAGCGTTAAGGAACAAAAGCAGCAGTTAGCAAACAGGAGAGACATGTGGATTGAATCGGGGACAGAAAGAAGTGTGTGCTGTGTGCCTTTCCCTCTGGAAAGGAGCGAGGGGCTAGGGAGTGCTGAGCTCCCACCTCCCTGCTCCAACAGGGGTGAAAGCAGGACCTGGTGCAAGTATCTGGGGTCGGGGGAGAGGGTACCAAAGAAAAGAAAGGCAGAGACCAGACAGGAGGGAAGAGAAATCACTCGTGAGTGCTGGGGGAAGCTTGGCAAGGGACTGGGAAGGAGGCGGGGAGGGAAGGAATGGGGGTCTGGGGAGACTGCGACACTTGGGGGTGGAGGGCTTGGCAGGACCCCCTTTCCTTAGCCTCCACCCTCAGAAAGGAGTCCTAGGTCGGGATTAGGGCAGTGAGAGAGGAAACGGAGGGGGGCGCCACAACAGGGAGGAGGGATGGTGGCTGGGAAAAAGGGATGGGGGAAGTAGGTGTCAGGAAGAGGCCATAGAATGGAGGGGAGCAGAGAGGCGAGGGGAAGGGGAGGTTCAGCCTAGGCTGAGAAATAAAAATCGCATTTTAAAGAATTTCAATGGGTTTCATCAATCTTCATTTTTCACTAAATAATTTTCTGTATCTTATCTAAATGAAAACCATTATCCTTCCCCCCGTTTCCATCATGTGCCGGCTCCACAGACTGATTGCGCCGAAAATTGAAATATTTATTCATTTTCTGGGAGATTTTCTCGCTCCCTAGTCTCGGGGAGGAGAAATTGAAAAAGAAAGATTATAGCTAATCAGAGCAATGTGGGATGACAGGCTGGCTCGGGGCGGGAGCTGCCTCCAGAGGGAGGATGGATGTGGGGGCAGGAGAAAAATAAGCCCAGCCAGTCCCCAGAGCTTCCCCCTGGCATTGCTGTCACAGCTTTTGAGGGGAGTAAAGGGTAAAGGGAAGAGGCCCGAGGGCCTCCTAAATTCCCAGGATTCAACTTCCTGAGTGCAGCTGAATCCTGGCAGAGAACAGCGGGACAGTGGGTCTGGAGAGTGGCTGGGCACTCCCCTCCGGGGGCTCCACGCAGACACATACGCACCCTTCAGATGTCCCACTTCTGCCCAGAGCAGGGCACTGAGACTGGGGAAGAGGCAGGAGAGACATGGCAGAAACCAGGACACTGGATTCCTCTCCTTGACCTTGACTGGACTTCACTTTCTGACTTCTACTCACTTAGACCCAAAGGGAGGGTGTGAACCTAGGACTCCCCCAGAGCACCCGGAGGTGCTCTCGCCTCTGCTCCTTCCCACAGCTGAGTGGTTGCTTGTTGTGGCTCTGCCTTTGGTGCTCCAGTGAGATGGGAGTAAGCCCCACCTCTTCCCCACCCTTACTCCTCTAGGACCTCCTTACAGCCTTGCAGGGACTAAGTCTTAATTTCTTGTATCCTATAGTTTCTGGCACAGTGCTAAGCATGTGGTAAGTGCCCCTTAAATATCTTATCAATTGATTGATTTGATGAGAGTGCTGCAGTGCTGGAAAGAGGCAGCATTCAATGGCGATTAAATCACAGCCTCGCATCCAGCCCTCACCTCCACCAACTGATAGTCATAGCTTGAACAAGTCATGTGCCTTCTCTGTGCCTTGGCATGCTCTTCCAGAAGTGAGACTAGAAGTCATACCTCCTCAGGTTGTGGTGGCACTTGAATATGTTAATCCACGTAAGGTGCATGGAACAGCATCAGCACAGCGAGAAGTGCTCAGTTGCTATGTTGACTTTGAGGTGAGACATAGGCATTCAAGTTGTCTGTGCTTTTTCTTCTCTTTATGATTCGTGTGTGTGTGTGTGTGTGTGTGTGTGTGTGTGTGTGTGTGTGTGTGTGTTCTTAGTCCTGGGCTTCAATAACCCTCTTCTTTGTATTTCTCCTGGGAAGAACTGGGTTGTGGCAGACCCAGAAGGAGAAACTGACCCCCCTCCTTGGAGACCTCAGAAAAGATCTGGGGAAGGGATTTGAGGAGAGAGAACAGCAGTGGAAGAGGCTGGCATTCGAATGAGAAGGAACCAGAGCTCTTGTGGGAAACGAGGAGGGACACTAGCCCCGAGGTGGCAGCATTTCAGAGTCTGAAAATAATATGGATCATGTATTGAGCCCTGTGTTAATTACTTCATATGCATTATCTAATTTAGTCCATGCTACAACTCCCTGAGATTGGCTCTGTAATTATCCCCATTTCATGGATGAGAAACTGAGATTGATTTATTTTTTCTTTAGATAGGGTCTTGCTCTGCCGCCCAGGCCAGAGTGCACTGGTGAGATTGTGGTTCACTGCAACCTCCTTCTGGGCTCAAGCCATCCTCCTACCTCAGCCTCCTAAGTAGCTGGGACCACACACACCTGGCTGATTTTCTTTTTCTTTTGGAGAGATAGGTCTCGCTATGTTGCACAGGCTAGTCTCAAACTCCAGGACTCAAGCGCTCCTTCCCCCTCGGCCTCCCAAAGTGCTGGGATTATAGGTGTGAGCTACTGTAGCTGGCCAAGAAACTGAAGTATAGATACATTAAGTATCTCTTTGGGATACCCAGCTGATCCCAAAGCCTGGACCCTTCTCCTTTGCCAGATCCTACACGCCAGCAGAGACTGATGCCAGGCTGGGATCGGGATTTCCCTGGTCCATAGCAGGATGAGAACTAGGAAGAAAAGGGAGTATTACATAAAGGTAAACTCACTCAAATTTTAAAAACAATCCTTTATTCTGAGATTCTGTCCTACATTTGTTGGTGTTAAATTGGTTTTCTTTGATATGATAAATCTAGCAGATGACTTTTTTTCAAGGACTTGGCAAATAAAAAGCTTTATTTATTTATTTTTTATTTTTTAAAGATGAGGTTTCACCACGATGGCCAGGCTGGTCTTGAACTCCTGACCTCAGGTTATCCACCCACCTCGGCCTCCCAAAGTGCTAGGATTACAGGCGTGAGCCACCGCACCGGGCCAAAAAGGTTTATTTCTAATATTAAACACAAATTTAATCTAATATTAAACTACGCATTTGGGAATTACTCTTGTTCCATGCAAGGCTGACTCCTGGAGAGGCCCAGAGCCACACAGAGGCAAGAGAAGCACTGAGAGGGGGTCTGGGGAGAATCCTGGGACCACGGTCTCCCCAAGCATCAGCTTCCGAATTTGTCTGGTCCCTAGGTGGGCTGGTAGAATTGGAGGCTGGGGTCTTAGCTGACTCGTTCCAACCTGCCTGGGGAAGTTTTCAACCCTCCTTCTCAGCCTGTGCCCTGGGGAACTGCCTGACCTAGGGTGGTGAAAAGTGATTGTAGGAGGTCAACTGCATACCAAAGCATCAAAATAACCTTTTATTGAATTCCTACTGTGTGCTTTTCAGGCTAATGTTACTCCGATTTTATAGATAAAGAAACCACAGTTGAGTGTTTTAAGTAACTTGCTTAAGGACACCCCTGGGGCATTAGATTCCAGATTCAAACTCTCTTTTGTCTCACTACAAAGCCCCTTGAGTGTTCTTCAGCCTGCCCAGAAGAGCCACACCCTGCCTCTCAGAGTTAAGGCCGCTGTGGAAGGACAGGAGGAGAGCCTAGGCCTTTTTTCCTTTCCTGGTGCCTCACTCAGCTCAGCCCTCTTCCCCAGTTCTCAGCCCAGAAATGCCAAGGCCATATCTATCTCCCTGCCTTGCTTTGAATGATCATTTGTGAAGCAAAAGTTAGATGTCAGGATACGTGTTTTAATCAGTGGGGCTGGGAGCAGTAAATACTGCCTCTTGTCAGAAGGAGGTATGGAAAGTCTCAATCCGGCTGGGCGCTGTGGTTCACACCTGTAATCCCAGCACTTTGGGAGGCTGAGGCAGCGGATCACCTGAGGTCAACAGTTCGAGACCAGCCTGGCCAACATGGTGAAACCCCGACTGTACTAATTAATACAAAGAAATAGCTGGGTGTGGTGGCGCATGCCTGTAATCCCAGCTCCTCGGAGGCTGAGGCAGGAGAATGGCTTGAGCCTGGGAGGCGGAGGTTGTAGAGAACTGAGATCATGCAATTGCCCTCCAGCCTGGGCGATAGGGCGAGACTCCATCTCAAAAAAAAAAAAAAGAGAAAAGCCTCAATCCTTTTCCTCCCACCTTTAGAGTCTTTTATCTTTGTATCTGTATGGTGTTTGGCAATTTTAGCAACTTTTTACATGTACCATTTGATAGAGAGATACAATCATCCTGTGATGTAGGCAGGATAGTTATTTCTCCATTTAATAGATGAGAAAACAGAAACCTAAAGAAGTTAAATAAATTGCAAAGGGGTGGCAGTTGTTCTGGAGGGAGGGGATGGGGACAAATTCCTTAATCTCCACAATTTCTGGGAGATGTTTCCATCTGAGGCTAGAGAAATTTCATTCGTCCAGAGGTGAGAAAGCTGTGCCCCTTCCCGACCTACCAGCTCCTGTCTGGTTCCTTCCCAGGGCCTCTGGGCCGATGTGCTCGGCCGTCTCCTGGAAGGTGCTTTGACCTGGAAAAGGATGGGGTACTAGGGGTGGGTAGTCAGCGGTAGAGGAGAAAGAGGCTGTCATGTCCTTGATCCTCAAATGTGAAACCAGGGAGCAGGAAGAGGCAGTTTCAGAAATCAGGAAAAATAATGGGCTCTCTCAGTGCGAGGGAGAAAGCCATTCACTTCTGCGATGGGCTGTTTTGTATTTTGCATATATTAGTAAATAATTTAATACTGACAGTAATTGTTGAAGTTAGGTGTTATCCCCATTTTACAGATGGGCAAACAGGGATCCAAAGAAGTTAAGCAGATGGTCCAAGATGATCTAGCTAGTAAGTGACAGAGCCAAGACTAGAACCCAAACAGGAAAGTAGGGGCGGGGGCTGAGGATAATTCCCAGAAGGAAGACTGCATGCAAGGGTGCAAATGCAGTCTGACTGTATGCATATGCATATATACTCACATATGCCTTCATGTGCAGCTATCCATGCAACCACTTCTTCTCCCCATACACATCAGGACAGCTGTCTCTCACCTTTACGCCAGTCCTTTCAGTCACTGGAGCACGAGTGTGCAATGGTACTCCATTCTCGTGAGTCAGCTTTCTTCTAGCCATAGCAGCCCCCCTGAGTCTTTAAAGGCACAGCTTTTTGCCTTGCCTTGCATGCCCTCATCCTCTCTGATAGATCACGCTCTGTGAGTTATGAAAGTTGAGAAAGAAGCTTGGGGTTCCTCATTCTGTAACACGGGTGCCTCTCCATTCTGTAGCTGCAGCTCTCATCCCTTCCCACCCCTGATTGTGACAATGCAAACCTGATTCAGTTCTTGGAGCAGCCAGGATGAAAGCTGCTTTAGCTCCCAGACACCACTGAAGATGACATTTTTCTTTCTTATTTCTATCCCTCTTGCTCTCCCTCTATCAGCTGACTTCAAGCTCCCAGCTTGTCCTTCCCTCCATGTTTAATTTATTCAGCCACTTTTATTAACCTCTGTTGTCTCCAGGGGCTGCAGTCCTCATCCCTCTCTGCCCTCCTTGAGCCCATTTAACAAAATAGGGATCGTATTGAAATAAATGAGCCTTGCAGCCAGCCAACCTCCTCAGGATTAAGCGTCTTAAATCCAGGGGTAGAAATCTCCAGAACTCTCTAGCAAATTCCATTAGTTTCCCAGGAGAGAACGCTGCTGCTTCATTCCTTTTGGGGTCTGGCTCTGGAAGGTGATAGGAGACTCACCCAGAATGCTGTGGGGCTTGGGTTTTGAGGCAGGGAATGGATAACAGGAACCAGAGTATTTGCAGGTGCACTCGGTGCCCAGCAGAGTTATCCTAGGAGGCTGTCCCATCCTAGGCCGGCTTCGGAATCGACTAGGCATTGGATGCCTTTTCTCTCTGCCCCTTCTGAGGCAGTCTGAGGCATACATCCTCACTGGAAGATGTGTGGGAAGAGGAAGGACTTTGGTTCCTTCCTTCAGTGGAAGAGAATTGTGTGCTTACTGTGTGCAAGGCTCCGGTGTTGCAAAGTGAATAACGTACTATGCGATTTGGGTGCAAATTACTTAATCTCAGTAGGCCTCAGTTTCCTCTTTCACCAGATGGGGAGAATTATTATTATTATTATTTTTTTTTTTTTTGAGACGCAGTTTCGCTCTTGTTACCCAGGCTGGAGTGCAATGGCGAGATCTCAGCTCACTGCAACCTCCGCCTCCTGGGTTCAAGCAATTCTCTTGCCTCAGCCTCCTGATTAGCTGGGACTACAGGCGCGCGCCACCATGCTCAGCTAATTTTTGTATTTTTAGTAGAGACGGGGTTTCCCCATTTTGGCCAGGCTGGTCTGGACCTCCTGACCTTGTGATCCACCCGCCTTGGCCTCCCAAAGTGCTGGGATTACAAGGGTGAGCCACTGCGCTCGGCCAGAATTTCTGTTTTTTAAGCAGGCAAAGGATGTGTTTAAAACAGATATCATCCCCATCTCATTTCTCACCAAAGCCTCCCCTCCTCTTAAACAGCACATCTACTGGAGACGCTATAGAAATTTGTAACCCCTCCAATTAAAAACATGGTTAAAAAAAAAAACCCAGATAACCAAGGTTTGGCCAGGCAGAAGTGAACAGAAAATCTTAGAGAAATATCAGTTCTGCATTGGGAAGTCTCAGATCTGTGGCTTGAGCTCCAGAGACTCTGGGAGGATGAGGAAATCTTTTTCTCTGAGAATCCTTCAGTATAAGATAAAGATGGCTGGAGGCAGAGTTCCATGGCTCCACAGCCTGACTCTGAGACCAGCTCTCTGCTACCTGTCCCCACCAAGCTTGGGCCATGTCTACACTGCCCCGAGTCAAGGGGAGCCCTCTGCTTCCATCAGAGGGCCCATCGGGATTCTGTTCCCTTCAGGGTCAATTCTGGGCCGTTTCCACTGGTCGGGTGTGGCTTTAGATACATGTGCATTTAGGAGCTGAGCCTAAAGATTCTTAAAACTTCTGCTAGGAAGCGAGCTCTGGGTTTTCACATGGACTCCTTTGAAGAGTCCCACCAGGGGGATGAGAGGATGTGTTCAACTTACAAGTGTTGTTTTTTTAAATGGCTGTGCTGGGCCTAGGCCTGGGGATGGAAAGGTAGCTGAGACTTAGTCCCTGTTCTTGAAGCACTCTGAGTATGGTGTGGGAGATGGATGTATAAACACATATTGACAATTTTATAAGATAAAGGTTGAGAGAGAGGTATGTGAAAAATGCTGAAGCCTAACTGTCCAGTGACGGGGAGCGGAACGGGGAGCCGGGCGGGGGAGGGGGCCACAGATGTGAGGCTCAGGGGCTGCGGAGCCTCTGGAATGCGGTGCCACGAGATATCCAGGCTCTGGACAATCCCCGATTGTACCCCCCTGCTCCGGATGGAAGGAGCCGAGGAATCCAAAGGAGTGAGCCCTGGTCCCTCCCAAGGATTATGATTTCCAGGAACAAAGGCAGTTTATATAAAGCACACTTCCCCCAAATCGAATCTCCCAACCTCTTGTGTCCAGTTCTGTGCTCTCCACCCCCAACTCCCACCCAATAGGGCTGTTTCTAAATTAACGTTGTCCTTATAATCAGCTTAGCGGAGTTTTTTTATTATTATTATTATTTTTCCTCCTCCTTCCTGAATTCTCCCAGGAACAGCCCGGGGCCCTGTTCGCTCCATTACTCAGCATTGTCAAGCCATGAGGTGCTTTTAACTGCATCTTCCCATTCCCTTGGCTTAACTGGGAGGTTATTAAAAGGAAAGGAGCAGAGGCGGGCAGGCAGGACAGAGGGAGAGAGAACACGGTAGAGAGTGAAGGCATTTCAAAGGAGCAGAAACCCAGGGCTCGGCAGGCTGGCAGAATGGAGCCTCTGAGAGAAGTTGAAGTTTTCATCTTGATTCCCGAGTCATCCAGAAGGACATTTCATCTAGACAGTGGGACTCCTGGGTTTTAACCCAAAACCCTGGGCAATTGACTTGCTCCTCTTTGTGTCAGTCCTCCCCGCCACTCCCCTCTCTCCCTGGAAATCTACCAGCTTGACCTCACTGTGGGATGGGATGGGGGACTCCCAGAGGTCCCACACTCCCCTCATTGCCCGACCCTCCCACACACACACACTCTGGGTGTGCTGCCAGCGCCAGAACCCTCCAGCATTCAACCCCGGGGCAGCTGCATTCTGGATGATGTTGGATCCCAGACCGCCCTGCCTATCACACAGCACACATCTGGGAAGTCTCCCTTCACCAGGCAGTGGGTGAAGTGAGAATGCAAACTCAATGTCAGTTTGAGCCAAATATAATTAGAAAGGAAAATCTCTGGCTTTGCAGAAAAAAAATCTAATGCATTGCAAAGCCAAGTTGAAATGACTTCTGGATTATCTGCACCACTGCCGCTCTCCCATTTATGCAGAAAATCGAGAGGGGAACCTGTAAAGCCTGTGCCTAAGGGATTTAGTTCATGCACATTGTCTTCAGTTTCATGCCAGGGTCATGTTTTTTTTTTTTTCCAACACGGGGTTTTACCATATTGGTCAGGCTGGTCTCAAACTCCTAACCTCAGGTGATCCGCCTGCCTCAGCCTCCCAAAATGCTGGGATTACAGGCGTAAGCCACCGTGCTCGGCAGGGTCATGTTTTAAGACTGGCCTCTTTTAACACAGCCTGGTTCCTGGAATTGCGAAGTACCTAGAGTGCCCTGGGACGTCCTCACCAGGGGGCCTGTGGCAGAGTCAGCCTCTTTGCCAGAGGGGCTTCTCCTGTGTGATCATGACAAAGTCACTTACCTGGAGCCTCAGTTTTCCCATCTATAAAATGTAAATGATTACATCTATCTCCTCGGGTTGTTGTGAGCATTGAATGAGAGAATCAATATTAAGGAACAGAATCTGGAATACAATAGGTACTCAATAAATTATAGTTGTTATTAATATTGCACAGTCCTTGGTTTTTACAGTTCAGTCCAAGGCACATCTGGAGAAAACAGACAATAGTCTTGAGACATGAACAAAGAGGCCAAATACAGATCAGTCTGTTAATGGGACCAAGGAGGGTGACCAGTGATGTAGGTAACCCCTGAGCTCTGTTCTCTGGGGTTCAGTGCAGTGGGAGCTTTGGGAGGCAGCACAGTGTAATGGAAAGCACTCTGGTTTAGAATCAGGTTTGTGTCTTGGGTCTGGAAATTGAATGGCCTTTTGCCCTTTGTGAGTCTCAGTTTCCTTATCTGTAAAACAGAGTGATAGCACCCACTTTACCCTTTATAAGTCCTGGAAAAGCACTCTCAGGACAGTGTACAGTAAGCTCAACTATCATTTTAAACCCTGTCTTTCAGCCAGGTGTGGTGGCTCACGCCTGTAATCCCAGCACTTTGGGAGGCTGAGGTGGGCGGATTACTTTACATCAGGTGTTTGAGACCAGCCTGGCCAACATGGTGAAACCCCATCTCTACTAAAAATACAAAAGTTAGCTGGACATGGTGATGTGTGCCTATAGTCCCAGCTACTCTGGAGGCTGAGGTCGGGGGATAACTTAAACCCAGGAGGCAGAGGTTGTAGTGAGCGGAGATCGCGCCACTGCACTCCAGCCTGGGCCACAGATCAAGCCTCTGTCTCTAAATAAATAAATAAATAAATAAACCCTTTCTTTCCAGATTTCAACCCAGTATGTTAGAGCAATGATTCTCAAACTTTAACCTGCTTACAAAACATCTGGGGATCTTGTTAAAATGCAGATTCTGACTCACAAAGTCTGGGGTCAGATGGAAGTTCTTTCTGTATTTGCACCAAGCCCTTGGGTGATGCTGATACTGCTTGTCCTAGACCCCACCTTGAGGTGTTAGAGGATGCTTTCCTTGGAGAAATAGATCTTCAACATTCTAATGAGAATCAAGAGAAAATAGAATTCATTTAACTGCATTCACTTTTCAGCCAGCTTCGTTGTATAACAGCCTGATGGATCATTGATTCAGGAACATTGACATGTTCGTTTTCGGGAGGCAGGTTGTGAGACAAGAGTGCAAAGGGTTGCCAGCATGCCCATCCTCAGCCCCAAGATTGACCTATCCAAGCTCCTCCCTGCCACTCACAGGCTCCCTGCCTCCCACCCCACCTCGCCAAGTCTTCATTCAGGCTGCCAGCTGCGGAGTTGAAAAGCAACCTGCTGGTGTGCTGGTGGAAACTCATCCATGCTGGAGCCAGTCATTTCCACTTTTTTTTTTTAAAATGAAAAACGTCCTCATAATTCATCTCTCAATGGGAGATGCCAGGGAAAGCATTTTGACAGAGCTTCTGGCTGGAGCCTTGACCCTGTTGGCTTTGGCTTAAAAACTGGGTCATGAGCAAGTTGTGTGATTTGGGAAGGAAGGAAAGTCATAGACTTAACTGGGTACATGATTTGGGGGAGCCATGGGGAACCGTCTCTGGGCAGGTCAGCGCCTCACACTCACATAGACCTCGTGATCGTTCAGCCCACATGGTGAGCAAACTCACTCTCTCCCTCCTTTCTCTGTGTGCAGAACCCCAGGCTGTAGGAGGAAATTCACAGGTCAGAGAGACTGCCTGCCTTCCGGATTCCCTTGGTTCTGTGGGAGAAGCCTGGTCCTTATATGCAGGGAATCCTGTCTACTGGGGCAAAGAGGAACTCCCATTAATTTTCCTTCACCTTCTCCTCTGCCCCGAAACATCAACACACATTCAGCCATCAATCAGCAAGTGTGAATGAGAACACAGGCAAAGCAGGGATGGGGGTGGGATCAATGTATTGGGCTTCTTGGAACGCAGAACCTGAGGTCAGGAATGAAAGTGGAGTGATGGTTCCTTAAGAAACTCAAAGCGGACTCTCAAACTGTCTCTCTTTAGGTTGAACTAATTTGAACCAACCCAGAGAGATCAGCATTTGTCCTTTTTCTGAAGAGAAAGGAATTTCATTAGTACTCTCCGCTCACTCACTTTCATTTCAAATACTGCCTGGCAAGCAGGAAGTTCTTCTTTGTGTCTAACCTGAACCTTTACTTCTCCTGCATGGAAATTGTCTAATTAGGTATTGTAACTGAATACATCTCCAGTCTTCTCTAGGTCTGGATAAATAACATTTTCCCCAGTAGGTTTATTTTCTCATACTTCAAGGCAAAGCTCCTTGTAATAGAGAAACAAGCCCAGAAAGGTCATAGGCGAGACTGCCTCCTGGGCCCCATGTGAGCCCAAGAAGTTTATCTTGTTAGGGGTCAGATTTGCTTTCCAGCAAACCACCAAGGCTGTCCTCCCACAGTACCCCCAGCGAGGGCCAGAAGAACCTGGCTGAGTCACCATGCCCTTACCTGTCTAGTTTCCCCTTCTCAGCTGCTCAGAGCAGTGGGGGCTAGAGGGCTCTGGTGTCCTTCCCGTCATTTCTAGCTGACAGCCTGAGGGCCCCTCCTCCTCTCTCAAAGGGAGCCAGGCTGAGAGCAGTGCTGGCATCTGCTGCTGAAGCCAGCATGTAGGAAAGTGGGCGTGGGGGTGATGGCAAGGTGGGCCTGCCCCACAGCCAGGGCCAGTTTTAGCTTAGGAGCAGGAATATTTTCCTCTTGGAATCACTCAGAGATGTCCTTAGCCCCGCCTCGCCAGAATGGATCCCAAGAGATAGCAGTGTACACAGAGAGAGGAGGGGATGGGGGTCTGTGTGATGGGGCGCCTGCCTTTGGGGATCTCCTAATCTGATGAAGGAGTGTGGGCCTATTCCTGGGATGCTGGACCTTATAAGTGCAAACTCAGCTGTAAACTTGAACTTGAGGCTGGAGACTTGGTTTCCGTTACCAGCTAGCTAATTATAATGGGGGGACATGGGTTCCCATCTCCCCCAGTGTATAAACACCTATAGAGATCATTTAAATAAGGGAAGCTTTTGGACCCTGTTGTGCATCTGCACAGGAGAGGAAAGAAAGAGACACTGCAGCTGGGTCATCAGCGAGGGAAGGTTCTTCAGAAGGGCCCAGGGGAAGAGGCAAGAGGGAACGTGGAACCAGGTGGGAGGAGGACACCGGGTGGAGCCCATGAGAGAGGTGAAGACGATTCTTGTAAGAGCGCTCATAGAAAGGGTTGGGGGCCAGAAGGAGGTTGCCCAGCAAGGGCTATGTGGGCCGGAGGGTCTGGAGGCTGAGATGCGGTACAGCCTTGCCCGGTGTGGTCCCTGCGGCGTTCACACATGCTCCCCACACGCACAGGCAGAGCCCCCGGGCACCTCAGGAGAGGACTGGGGTGGAATGTAAGTCCTCTGAAGAAGAGGAGCCCGTGTGTCTGGGGGGAGAGTGCGGCGTGGGCAGCCTGTCGTGGAGTTAAACCGGGCTCCAGCTTGGAGCCTGCCTGTGGGGCAGCCCGGGTTTGCTTGAGGGTAGGGCACCCTTCAAGGGTAGGAGGCTAGGACAGCCGTGGCCAGAGTCCTGGAGGTGCAGCTTGCCCTCGACTGGCGGTCCACCGGCAGTCCCTGTGCCCTGGCTTCTCCCCGCCCCGGCTGGATGCTCCCTGCTCCTGCTGTCCGTCCCTGTCTGTTGGTCTGTCACTCGGCAGGAGTGAAGTGCGCCCTGCTCCTGAAGCATTTGGAGCTTGATAATTTGTGGATTATAGCTAACTCTCGATAAAGATTCCCCTAATTGCTTGGCTCACCTCAGGTTCTATCATCAAAGCAAAGCCGGGAGGCCCCCCTCTCGCCCTCCTTTTCTTTTTATTATCTCTTAATTAATCATTCTGGCTTTCACACTTAGCAGATAATTACAGTCTCCTGGGCACGCAGCTCATTTTCATAACCTCCTGCTCCAAGCCGGCAGCTAGGGGGGTGGGGAGGAAGAGGGAGAGAAGGGGAGAGTGGGAAGAGACATGCTGGAGGAAGAGGGGGCAGCGAGAAGAAAGGGACACTTGGGGTGGTGGGATGGCATGGGAGCCAGGACCCCTGGGCTGCCCAGGGGACTCTGCCAGAGGGCAGAAGGCTGTGCCCCCTGGGAGGCCTCACCTGGTCTACAATGCTGGCTGCTGGCACAGCCTTTATCCCCTGAGCTCCTTGGCCCGCCCCAGGGGTACAGCAAGAGGTGTGTACAGGTTGGTGTCCAGAAAGCTTAGTGAAGGGCGGGAGATGGTCCCCAGTGAAGTTCAGTCAAGAATGGCTGTGATGGGGACAGGAAGGGCAGAGCTGCCGTCAAAACAGGACCTGGAGACTGGCCTGGGAACTTTTCTGTTTTGGGGGAGCAGGACACTCATCCTGAGGTTTGAGCCGGTGGAAATGACCAGGGAATGATCACGCAGTAGGATGATCAGATGAAGAGGGGAAGGCCTCACCTTTACTCAGTACCACGTGGGAGCCGCGCCAAGCATTTCAGTGTGCTCATCACACCCGTTTTAGAGATGGAGAAAACCGGAGAGCCAGTCATTTGTCCAAGTCACCACAGATTCATCCCAGGTCTGTCTGGTTAGTGGTAAAGGTCATGTTCTTTCCACCCAGTGGCCCGGCCTCCATGGGGTCAAGCACAGGACAGGACGTAATGGAAAAAGGGAGGGAGGGGACATCGTTCCTGCGAGCCTTCCCCTCTGGACCCAGTGGACGGTCAGCTATACTGTCACCTCGAGGCTTTCCTTGGGCTTTCACCCCAGAGATACACAGAAAGGGCGTCCGTCCAGATGATGAACGGAGAGTCCCAAGAGACAGAAACCTCTGCCTTTGAGTTAGACACAGAGTTGGACCGGGGGACCCTAATCTCTAGTGTGCCTCATGTCTGTCCCTCATTCCTGTTCCTCAGCAGTTCTTTGTGACCCGAGCTTCTTAAGGTCCCCGAGAAGGGGATGGGGGACGTGGAAAAGTCCTTTCCCTGGGCGTATTGAATTTTCGTTCATGACCCTAATCCAGTGTGCTTGGATTTTAGAAGTAAATGAATTGGATCCTACTTCTTTGCCATAAACTAGCAGTTAGACCCTAGAACATAAACTCTGAGTTTCAATTTCTTCATTGGTAAATGGGAACCTTGAAAAGATGGGTGACAGTATATGCAAAACAGAGCCTTTGACCCATGATGGGTGCTTAACAAATGGTGGCTGTTATTACTGCTACCATGATTACCGCCATACGTGAAAGCACCTAGCTCAGGAGAGAGCACATAAAGCAAGTCAGTTTCTTAAAAAGTTGGTGAGGGCCAGACATGGTGGCTCACACCTAATTTAATCCCAGCACTTTGGGAGGCCAAGGCGGGCGGATCACGAGGTCAGGAGATGAAGACCATTCTGGCTAACATGGTGAAAACCCGTCTCTACTAAAAATACAAAAATTAGCTGGGCATGGTGGCTTGTGCCTGTAGTCCCAGCTACTTAGGAGGCCGAGACAGGAGAATCACCTGAATCAGGGAGTCAGAGGTTGCAGTGAGCGGAGATCGCGCCATTACACTCCAGCCTGGCGACGGAGTGAGACTCGATCTCAAAACAAAAATGACTAGGGAGGGAGGGTCTTTTTGTTCTACTTCCTCAAAAAAGGAGGGAGGGCACAAAATTTCTACCTTGTGCTGCTTCTGGGGTGTGCTATTGAGAAAAGTCATGACAACCTGTGCCGGTACAATTCTTCTTTCCACAAATTATTGTCAGTCCAGGCTGGGGCTGCCTCTGGCTCAAAGCTCATCGGCACCCAGCTCCAAGCAAAGTTGATCTTGCCTCTGTGGCCTTCCAGACCTCAGATTGCCCACCTCAAGTCTGTGTGCCGACGGGTTAAACATATCGAGTGTCACATGGCTTGCAACTTCTGACTCAGCTTCTGGTTTCCTGGGCATTACAATAGGAACATCTATATTCAGGAGGCAGCATGGAAAGCGCAGCGGGTTGTATTTTAGGTCTGGATGTGGATTTTAGCCCCAACTGTGCCTCTACTGGAGTGACCTTACTCAGTGACCTGGGCCTGTTTGCTTATAAAATGAGGTTAATCTCCAAGTTTCTTTCTGGCTGCACAGTTTCCAACTCTTTGCTCGTCAGTGGGAGTTCATGAAAAGGACTTGCTCTTCCCCAAGCGAGGTTCTGGATCTCTCTGATTTGGTTTGTGAGCCAAGGCCAGAGGTACTGATTTCAGAGGGCCAGAGCAGAGGTATCCCAGGAGCAGCGTTTGCTCAGGAACTAGGGTGGAAGCAAACATTTCATGCATCTTCAGATCTGGTCTGAACTTGAGGTAAGGAGAGCAGGAGTCACCGACACACACATACACACATACACACA
>PVKP010039999.1:0-19769 GCA_004027715.1 Plecturocebus donacophilus
GAGAAGGTGATGATGGTGGTGATGGTGGTGATGGAGGTGATGGTGATGATGGTGGTGACACAGTGGAGGAGATGGAGGAGGTGATGATGGTGATGATGGCGGTGGAACAAGTGATAAAATTAGTAATATAGAAAGTAGAGGTGGGTGTAGGCCGAGGTCACAGCCGGTGGTCATCTAATGGCCACTATGATGATGAGGAGGAGGGGAAGAAAGGACTAGAGAGGATCAACACCCTGCCCGCCTGGAGGCCTCAAAAGGAGGAGAAGAGGGACGCTGTGCTTACCCCAGCCCAGCACGCAAAGCTTGAGCACATATCTGCGGATGTAGATGTTGTAGACACGCCCAAGGAGGAGGTAGAGGTTGAAGCCCTCGATGGCCATCCAGGTGAGGCAGCTGAGCAGCGCGTAGTGCAGGGCAGCGGCCAGCGCCGTGCATGCTGACCCGGGCACAGGAGACATGGCGAATGTGGGGCTCAGCAGGAAGGTGATGTTCAGGAGCAGCACGGAGGCGTGCAGGTTCATGTGGATGCGTGTTAGGGAGTCACTCTGCTTCCTGCGGGTGAGAGTAAGGCCCTCCATGGCCCAGGGACATCACCCAGGCTGCACCACCCAGTGGGTGCATAGGTGCACACTGACAGGGAATCTGAAGCGAAGAAGGGGCAGGGATCCCACAGCAGCCGCTCCAAAGGCGGGTCTCCCACCTCCTGGCCCCCACCCTCTGGAGAAGCCCACCCAGTTCTAGGGGACTAAACGGGACACAAGGGGAGGTGGCGTGCCGAGTGGGGGCAGGCCCAGCACTGTGGCAGCAGAATACCTGGCATGGAAGTGCAGCAGGACCGTGAGCAGCGAGGCCACGATGGAGACGCTGCAGCCCACGAGGGAGATGTATGTGAGGGGAGCCAGCAGCGCTTCAGGGACCAGGGCCGGGGAGAGTTGCTGCAGGAAGGAAGAGGGGCTGGAGGCCAGAAGCGTAGCATCGCCCTCCCCTCAGCCTCAGTCAGAGGGCCCTCCCGAAGCCTCCGCTCCGAGTCTCTTTCTCCACAAGCCTGGCCATGAACCTGGCTTGAACAAGGCCATGGCAGATACGGTGAGTTTCGCCCCTCCCACAGCTCCCCTCTCCCCCTTCTTCTGTGAATGCCTCCCTTCCCTCATTCCCTATGCACCTGGGGGTCTACACAACCACTTTACCCTCTCTGTGCAGAAAGGTGTGCCAGGCCTGGCCTAGCAGGGCCTTCCCTCTTCCTGCCAATAGTGCTTGGTTCAGGGATGAACACATGGCTGGCAGAATGGGTAAAAGAGCCTATTCTACCGGCCTGAAAGCTACCAGGACATGAGCCTGGAACTGCTGCCAGCTATATTATTAGCTCATAAGGAGATCCTGTTTGAGGGCTAAGCCAACACAGAGCAAGCACAGTTGAGGGACAGAGGTGGAGTGCTATCTTAGTGATCTTAGTGATCAGCTCCTGGATCAAGCCATGCCTGAAGCCTAACCCAGCCTTTTCAGAAACATGAGTTTATAAGTTTTTTTTCTTCTGTTTTTTTCGCTTACGCCCTTTTAAGTTAGATTTTCTGTTCCTTGCACCAGCTTTTGCCTTGCCCCTCTGCCACAAATGCAGGGCCTTCTGCAGCTCTGAGCCTCACTCAGGATGTACACATACCATGAGAACAGCAAAGTAGGTGAGGTGGTTGCAGCGGCAGAGCACCTGAAAGGGGGAGGGCTGCTCTGTATGACAGCCCTCAGGGCTCCAGGCCCCCCAGTGCTGCTTACTGGCTCCCTCCTTCCAGAAGACACAGGTCGTGGTGTAGCCTTCCTGTGGGGAGATGCTGGGCTCAGTCAAAGGGTGCAGAGGAAAGGCTGTGGGTCAGTGTCTGGGAGTCCTGGGGGCCAACAGTAACTCAAGTGCACATTGCCAACATTTTACCAGGCACTGGCTGGCCTTTGGTCTCAGTCTCAGATCCCAGCCCCATCTCCATTAGGGACTCTCAAAGTGACCCAGGCAAGATGGCAAGCTGCTCGGAGCCTCAGCTGAGTCATCTACAGAATACGATCACTCATACTCATGTCACAGGAATGGTGGGAAAACAAGAGGCAACATGGAATCCTGAGTGTCTAGCGCTGGCCTTTTATACAGTAGGCGCTCTATAACCAGCTGGCCCCTTCCCCTCCTCCCCGTGGGGAACAGCAGTGTGCTCAGACCTATGCCTGGTCAGGGGAGACATCCACAGACAACCTAACACCAAGCCACGTGGGTGGAGAGGTGGAAGAAGTGACACAGGCAGCCATGGAAAACCACGGAGAGCAGGCAGAGCTGACCCAAAGATAGAAGGGGAGGTGGGGGCCCTGGGGCCTTAAAGGACGTGTTGGATTTCAACACGAGTAGGGCAAAGGCATTCCAGGTGGAGGGAACTGTCGTGGCAAAAGCCCAGAGGGAGAAAGGAAAGGCTGACAGTGAAATTCCGAGTGCAGGGCAGTCCTGGTGAGGCTGAAGGGAAGAGGGACCCAGAAAGCAGAGGCTCCGGGCTTTTCAGGAATGCCAGGAGCCGAGAAATGGAGGCATTGAGGCTTGCGAGCCGCCCCACTCCACCCCCACCCACAACAAGCACGCCTCTCTTTTCCAGGATCGACATCTGTACCTCCCCTAGGAGCTCACTCCTCCACCCCAGTCCCTGGGCCATGTGACCCGGGCCTGGCCAATCCACACATTCCATCCCCCTGGGCACAATGACAGGTGCAGGGATGGACACGTGACCCAGATGAATCTTTAAGATCCTAAGACCCTGATCTGCCCTGGGGCAGGTTGGGAGTAGGGAGTGGGGGAAAGAGCCTGATGGGAAGAGGGAAAGGAAGTCTTGCTCTCCAGCTTCCGTTATGCCACAGAAGGGACAGCCAAGGCAGGAGACCATTGATGAGATGGAGAGGGCATCAGATCCTTCCTGGATCCATCATATCTGCCCACAAGGGCATCTGATCCGTTCCTGGATCCAGCCGTGCCTGAAGCTGGTGGACCAGCCCTAGACATTTCATTGATGTGTGCCAATCAGTTCCCTGTGGGCTTAAGCTGTCTTGAGCTGATCTTTCCTCACAACTGAAAGAATCCTGACAAATACATGAGTAAAAACTTCTCTCTCTCTCTTATTTCTTGAGCAGAAATTTTCAAGGGTGATGGGTTTCAAACAGTCTGTCACCAAAATGGTTCCACAGGTTTAGGTCTGGTGAAACCAGGGTTCAACAGGAGAGTCACAGAGGGGCAAGAATGCAGTGGAAATGGGGGCACCCCCAGCAGTACCAGGCTTTGGTTGTGCCAGAAGCTGATGTTCACCGGATCCCTGAGGTTGTTCACGTGCCCGTGACTCAGCTGGGCCCCTAGGACGTAGTTATTGAGCAGAGATGAGTTGTTTTCATCCTGGAAGGGCAGCAGGAGAAGGGCTGAGTGCAGGGGGAATGAGGAGCCCCTGGGTGAGGTCTGAGCCCGCTTCCCTGGCTGAGAACAAGCAGCAGGTTTCACGTGTGCAGCGTGAAAGCCCTCCCAGCCTCCCAGCTTTCTTTGCATGTGCTGTTCATGCCCTGTGGAAACCCTCCCATCACCACCCGCTGCTCCACCTCCCATCGCTTAATGGGTTCCAGCCTCATGCCCTCCACTCACCACCATCATCACTCACTTTCAAAGCCACGGTTCAAAGGCACCTTCGCCAGAAGCTCCTGGACCGCCCAATGGAAGGACCCCGACCCCACCCTCACTCATCCATCGCTCTGGATCTCTATGGCTATCATCAGTCTTGTGCTGACATTAAATCTCTAAGGTCTGGCCAGGCACAGTGGCTCACATCTGTAATCCCAGCACTTTGGGAGGCTGAGGCTGGTGGATCACTTGAGGCCAGGAGTTCAAGACCAGCCTGGCCAACATGGTTAAACCCGGTCTCTACTAAAAATACAAAAATTAGCTGAGCATAGTGGTGCACGCCTATAATTCCTGGGAGGCTGAGGCAGGGAAATCACTTGAACCCAGGAGGCGGAGGTTGCAGTGAGCCAAGATCACGCCACGGCACTCCCGCCTGGGCAACAGAGCAAGACTCTGCCAAAAAAATAAATCTCTAAGGTCTTAGTCCAACCATCAAGAGAGAGAGCTCTCTGAGGGCAGGGAACAAGTGTCTTCTTGTCTGTCTCCTGTGTAGGGACAGGCACATAGTAGGTTTCTTAGGTATCATCTGCAGATTGTAATTGTGCCTTCCTACCATTCTGCTAAATCTGGCAGGGAAACTGAGGCCCAGAGAGGGTCAATGGCTAGCTTGGATTGCGCAGTCAGCAAGCTGGTCTCACTTGGTGCTGGTCTCCCCGAGGCCAGGCAGTGACATGGATGCCTGCGGTGGATCCCGAGAAGGGGCCGGCACCACCTCCTTGGCCCACCATCACACTGACCTTGAAAAAGTGGGCGTTGGAGAAGTAGATACAGATGAGCCGCAGCTCCCTGGGGCGGGTCTTGCAGGCGTCCCGGGTCAGCTCAGAGGGGAACTGCATAGCATGCTGACTGCGGGCCTGCGGAGGGTCACAGACTGGCTGCATCTGGCAACCAGGACCTGCAGACCCGACCCCAACCCCTTCACTGCCGCCCACCCCAACACCTTCACAAACCTCCTCGGGGTTTCCACCTACAGAACGCTCTCCCGGCAGGCTGCGTCTCCTCCCAGACTTCCCAAGATGGCCCTCCCTCCCTGCTACTCAGGGATGGAGCTACCTCAGACCCAGCCCCAGTCCCAGCCAGAGACCCAGCCAATCACCCCGGGGTCCTAAAAGGAGCCGGGGTTCCTAGCCTCTCCCACAGCTGCCTCCCCCAGGGGGCAGCCTCCAGCCAAAGCAGGAAGCAGACTCCACCCTGGAGGGGCCGTAAACCATCTCCCTTTCCACAGTTCACACAGCGAGTATCAGCCCCAATTTACAGAGGAGGCGACACACTCCCAGGTAGGGCAGAGCCTGGAGTGGGGGGTATGGGGAGGAGGACAGTGGAGCCCAAAGAAAGTCCAGACCTTAAACCCCTGGGGGATTTCTAGGGCGAGGGCAACTGGCCACCCCCCACTCCCCACAGCCTCTGACCTGGGGCACCCGCTTCACAGCAGCACTGGTCAGCGAGAGGCCAGAGAAGTCACAGCTCAGCTTGAAGGCCAGAGACTGGATGGTGGCCGTCTGCAAGGTCAGGTTGTGGCCTGGGAAGCTGGTGTTCAGTAGCATCTGCTCCAGCTGGTGGAGTTGACTGCGGCCCGGAGAGATGGCCAGGGAGCCCAGAGCCCAGAGTGGGATAAGGGTGAGAGGGGGCTCTAGACAGCCTGGGAGGGCAGGGTGTCCCCACCCACACCCCTGTCACTCCCACCTCCAGACCACTGCACACACAGCGTCTTTGGCACACTTACTTCTCTATCCCATCCCTCCTCTCCCCTCAATTAACTTCTGTTCAGGTCCCAGTTTATTGTCACCTCCTCCAGGAAGCCTTCCCTGACTGCTCCCTCACAGCTTCCCTGCAGTCACTCTTATCCCTGGCCAGTCTTCACAATTGGCCTCTCACCCAGAGCTGCTCAGTCTTTGGGTCATAGACCCTGGAGAATCCAGCCAGAGTCTTAGAGCCCCTTCCCAGGAAAATGCATGGAGACCCACAATTCCGCACTTAGTTTCATGATATCCAAGATTAAGGGCCTCCATTCCTAGATGATAAACTTCCTGAGGGCAGTGGCATGTCTGCCCGGCATCTCCATAGCCTAGTGTCAGGCATGCAGTAGGTGCTCAATAAGAGTGCTGAAAAATGCACAGTTAAGAGTCTACACTGGACCAACTCAGGCCCACTGATTCGAGGTGCAGGCTTGGGGTGGGAGGTACAGCTGAGTCTAAACAGGAGAGAGACACATCCAACTCACCCAGGAAAAGAAAACGAGCTTCGGGCCTTGGGCGCCTCCATATTCTTCATGATGCTCAGTTCCTTCCGTGGCTCTGTGGGGACACATCTCACCCTCAGCCTGTGTCTCAGCTGCCCCCTGGCCCCACAGCCCCTAGGCTTTCCATCCCAGACTGAGAGTCTAGTTCACAAGCAGCTCCTACTGTCCCCAGGACACCTAAGTGGCCCCTTCCAATCTCCCGTGGTTTGACGCCTCCGCTCTTGCCCCACAGTCCCAGCCTGGGCTAGGGCTGCCCCCAGTTCAGCAGAGCCCCCTTACCTGCTGCTGCATTCTGCAACATCAGAAGGCACAGGCACAGGAAAATGGCACCACAGCGATCCATGCCCTGTGCCGCGTCTCCTCCAGGAACTAGCTCTGGCCCTGGAAAAGGTCATGCCATCACCGTCATGACGAAAGAGCGACCTCTAACTTCTAGGTGTCTGGCACGTCCCAAGGGTAGGACATGCGGCATCTTATTTGATCCTCACCACTCCCGCATTTGACAGATGAGGAAGCTGAGGCTGAAGGGCAAAGGGACTTGCTTTGCTTAAAGCTGCCTGAAGCCAGCTCTCTTAAAACTCCAGACTCCATGACCACCAAGTAATGGCTACCATTAGCAGCTCTGCCTGATACCCACCCCCCCGCCGCCCCGCCAAAAAACAGTCTCTTTGCAGGTTTCTCCAGGACCCCGGCCTCTACCCAGCAGGGAGGTGTTTGGGAGAAAGCAACATGCAAAACCCAGCCAGCCCTGCCATTAATTCATCATGTGGCTTTGGGTAGGATCTGTCTCTCTTTCTGCCCTCATTTTTCTCCATTTTAAAATAAACTAATAAACTTCTGCTTCAATGGAGCAAATTTATGTCTGCGCATTAAAGCCCCACTAAAATGAGAGGGAATGAATAAAATAGGCACAAAGCAGCAGAACAATGGGAAAGAAAACAGGCATGAAAAACAATACAATGGGGAAGAAAAGAGGCACAAAGCCTCTCGGGAAGCTGCTGGAGGATGTGCTCCAACAAAATGAGAGAGTAAGTCATGAAAGAAGACACAGGGTACAGGATTTCCTGTACCCTACCATGAGAGAGGTAAAGCTACTCCCCAGAAAACGGGCACAAGGACAGAACAATGGGAAAGAAAACAACCAGAGAGATGGGAGATGTCAGCAAAACTTTGGAGGCTACAAAGTAGGTGTCACTTGGTAAGATGTTTAGCAGACCAAAAAATGTGGAACTCAAGTGCCTGCAGTGGGGAGAGGTATGGTGCTGGGGGAAGATGAGGAGAAACTTCATCTTGGAAGCACTTGAGAACTGGAGGCATCAGGAATCTCTGAAGTGGGGATGAAGGCAAAGGCTAAAAACAGGGATTGTTGGCCGGGCACAGTGGCTCACGCCTGTGATCCCAACATTTTGGGAGGCCGAGGCGGGAGGATCGCTTAAGACCAGGAATTCGAAACCAACCTGGGCAATATTGCAAAACCCTGATTCTACAAAGAAAAAAAAAAAAAATACAAAGATAAGTTGGGTGTGGCGGCCTGTGCTTGTATCCCCAGCTATTCAGGTGCGTGAGGTGGAAGAATCACCTGAGCCTAGGAGGTGGAGGCTGCAGTGAGTCAAAATCATACCACTGCACTCCAACCTGGGCAATAGAATGAGACTTTGTCTCAAAACAATAAAAAAATTAAAATAAAAACAGGGATTGTTGGTTGTGAGGCTTTAAAATACTCAACTCAATCCCCAGATCTTCCCGGCCACCTCGAGTATCCAGGAGTTTCCTCACCATCCTGCCATCCCCAGTCCTGCTCTACACAAATTTTATTCTCTGGAGAGAGGATGTACCATGGAGAATCAGAGGGAAAGGGGGAATTAAACAATATCCCCTCCCCACTTCCTTCCCCACTCAGATTCCAGAAGACTGTAGCAGCTGGAGTTATGCCCTGAGGCAGGAGAAAAGTCTGAAGAGCTGACCATTCCAAGAATAGTATCCTATAACTACTGCCATTTTTATATTCCTCAATGTCATGCAAGACCTAACTTATAGTGAAATTTTCCCAGTCACCAAGCTCTGCCAAGATTAGGTTTTTAGTGCTCCTCTCTTAAAGATGAATGATCAACCAAGGATTACTGAGTATTTCAAAACACACACCATTTCTTGAGAAGCTGCTGGAGGTTGTGCTCCAACAAAATGAAAGAGTAAATCATGAAAGAAGACACAGGGTACAGGAAACCCTGTATCCTACCATGGAAGAGGTAAAACTACTTCCCAGAAAATGTGTGAAGGGAAGGCCCAGGTTGATGCCAAACAGCAGGACTAGGGCACTTCCCATCTGGAGGGAGCAGAAGAAAAGAATGCCCCGGGAGGGAGGTCTTCAAGAAAAAAATTAGGAAGAGGAAAAGGAGAGGAGATAGACTATCTAATAGGTTTGAGCATCTAGAAAAACTGTTTTCTGAGATTTCTTACAGAAAATTTGTAAATAGAAAGAAGCAATTAATTTCAAGAAAAGCAAGTTGTACAAAAAAGAAAATGAAATGCTGCTACACAACTTGACTTAATATGGAATGGAGTGTATATAGTCATAATAGAAACATTGAATGGGAGATTTTTTTAACTGTGTAAAAACCATATTAAGATGATTTTGATTTCCACTTAGAAAGTAGAGAGCCACATGGGAATATTGTTCCCATCATAGCAAAGGGAAAGCCAAATAATGTACAAAATCTTTTTTTTTTTTTTTTTTTTTTTAAGCTTACTGGAGAGCTGAGGTCACAGGCCACCAAGTAAACTGGTTTCTGGAGGTAACCAGAACACGTTATCTTTTCTGGATGAAATACATTATCTGTTTCATGTTGACAGAGAATGGAGGAATAGGTAGTTGCCACAAATGTAGATAAGGAGAAAATTACTAATACCTTAATGAATTCTTAATGGCTGAGCATTAGTGAGAGTGGTAGTTTACTGGGAGCCCCAGACACAAGATAGTCTGTACCCTCTAGACAGCTTCCTCCTACAGTCCTCCACTGGATGCCCATGAGAATGATGCGGAGTGGGACAGGGCCTGAGAGAACCCCATGATGACACAGCCATGCAGAACGTGCTGGAGCAGGAGTACCTGGAGAAGTGTATCTGCGCTCTGGGCCCTGCATGAGTGCAAGGTGGTAACTGCCTGCTGCTGAGAGATAAACACCTGCACCCTGGCTTTGCTTTGATGTAAGATGCCCATCCCACAGGTCTCTGACCTGCTACAAGGCAAATGTGGACTGCCTCTGCTGAAGGAGAAGACCCTCCAACCACAATGCTGCGGTGACACTAAGCAAAAGCCATCAGGGCTGGGTGCCTTGGCTCATGCCAGTAATCCCGACACTTTGGGTGGCTGAGTTGGGTGAATTGATTGAGCCCAGGGATTTGAGCCTGGGCAACCTGGCAAAACTCTGCCTCTAAAAAAAAAAAAAATTAGCCAGGTGAGATGATACACACCTGTTGTCCCAGCTACTCAGGAGGCTGAGGTGTGAGAATCACCTGAGCCTGTGAAGTTGGAGGCTGCAGTGAGCTGCAATAGCATCACTGCACTCCATCGTGGGCAACAGAGTGAGACCCTGTCTCAAAAGAAAACAAACAAAAAAAGCCACGGGACACTGGCAAGGAAGAGGAAACCCACTAGTGCCCAGGATTCTGCACTGACACAAAACAGAGGGTTGCGCCTACTACTGGGAAAAGAGCAGGAAACTCACTCCCACTCAAGATCCCCCAACTAATAAAGCAGAGTTTTGTTCCCATGGGGGTGAAGGAGAGGAAGTCTGCCTGGATTCTAGTACCTGCACTGAATATGAGGCACAGGTTGTCAAAAACTGGAGGAGAAACAGGAACACAAAGAAAGCCCCACTCCTGGGCCTCAGGCTCAAGACTGTCTAAGGCTGAAGCTAGAGCAGGAGAATTAAGAATTCACTGCCTCTACCACAAGCCTTGCACCAAGCACCAAGTAACAGCAGTCTACCGCTGGGGAAGAGACTACAACACGAAGAGAGGTTTCCTCTGTGTTGCATGCATGCAATGCTGAGTGCAGAGTGGGAATGCTGGGGAAATTCCTGTGGGACTCAAGTCCTCACACTGAACACAAAGCAGGGACAGTCCACCAGTGGAGAAATTTGGAGTCTGTAGAAGGTAATTATAGCAACAACAAAACCTAAATCCGTCTGGGCACCATGGCTCATGCCTGTTATCCCAGCGCTTTGGGAGGCTGAGAAGGAGGATCATTTGAGCGTGAGTTCAAGGTCAGCCTGGGCAACATGGTGAGACGCCATCTCTAAATAAACAGATAAATAAATAAAATGTAAACCTTAATCAACTACAGATTAAATTGACTTGATGCCCTATACTACAGCCATGACATAAGAAATATTCCAATTTCTAGGCATAAATATCATTTACTTTACTACTGTTCTATTACACACAATGCCTGGTAGCTGATCAAAGATTTTAAGACACACAGAACCAGATCTAGAGATGGCCAAAATGTTGGAACTACCAGATAGAAACAAGATAGCTATAATAAATATGTTAAAGGGTGTAGTGAAAAAGGTAGACTTCTAAGAACAGATGGGAAATTTCAGCAGAACAATGGAGACTATTAAGGCTAGTCAAGTAGAAATGTTAGTAATGAAAACCTCAATATCAGTGATGAAGAATTCCTTCAACGGGTTTATCAGCAAACTGGACACAGCAAAGTAAAGAATCCTTGAACTTGATGATAATGTAATAGAAATTATCCAAATTGAAATATAAAGAGTAAGAAGAGTGAAAATAAAAATCAACAGACTACCCAAGAACTGTGCAAATGGTCTGTATACATGTAATTGGAATCCTAGCTAAAGGAGAGAGAACAGAGAAGAATAAGTAGAAACTGAAAGAAAAGAAAATAATTTAAAATGGCCAAATTTGTTCCTAAATTAATAAAAAACAACAAACCATGATCCAAGAAGCTCTGCAGAACCCCATGGAATAAAAGCAAAGAAAAGCACATTTAGATACATTCTAGTCAAACTGCTGCAGAATCAAAGTTAAAATCTTGAACTCAGCCAGAAAAAAAGAGTCATTGTACCCAGAAGATAAAAGATACAAACTACAAGAGACTTCTTAACAGAAACTATACAAACCGGATGATAATGCAGCCATATCATTCAATAAAAATCTGTCATTCTAAAACTCCATGCCCAGTGAAAATATCTTTCAAAAACAAAGACAAGGTCAGGTGCAGTGGCTCACATCTGTAATTCCAGCACTTTGGGAGGCTGAGGTGGGTGGATCGCGTGAGCCCAGGAATTCAAAACCAGCCCGGCCAACATGGCACAACCTTGTCTCTACAAAATATACAAAAATAGCCAGGCATGGTGACATGCACCTGTGGTCGCAGCTATTCAGGAGGCTAAGGCTGGAGGATCACTTGAGTCCAGGAGGTCAAGACTGCAGTGAGCCATGATCATGCCATTGCACTCCAGCCTCCTGGGTGACAGAGTGAAACCCTGTCAAAAAAAAAAAAAAAAAAGGAAACAAAATAAGAACTTCTTTAGATGAGCAAGGAGTTAGAGAACTCATTGCCAGCAGATCGGCACTAAAATAAATATTGAAGAAAATTCTTAGGGCAGAAGGAAAATTATGCCAGTTGGAAATAAACTTACACAAACAAATGAAGAGTACTGAAATTGGCAAAAATGTGTCAAATATAAAATAAATTTCCTTGGTTTTAATATCTGTTTAATGTAAAAATAGTAACAATGCATTGTGGGGATCATAATATATGTAGAAGTAGAAGCGTACCACAAAAATAGCACAACAGGCAGGAGGGAGGAAATGGAAGTATTTGGTTGTGAGGTTATTAAACTATATTTTAAGTACTGTAATGTTATTCGAAGGTAAATTGTGGAAAGTTAAATATATGTATTTAAATCCTAGAGTGCCATCACAAAAAAAGAGAAAATGATAAGACATAGCTAGTAAGGCAGTAGTAGAGATGCAAGAATACTACGGGAGCAGTGTGAAGAAGAAGAGGTGAGAACGACCCCCAGACAGACCAAAGCCCACACGCCCCTGCATCCCGTGCCCAGATCCTACAACCTGCTGCCGTGGCCGTCGCCATGCCCAAGAGAAAGGCTGAAGGCAATGCTAAAGGAGATAAAGCCAAGGTGAAGGACGAACCACAGGGAAGATCTGAGCGGTTGTCTGCTAAACCCACTTCTCCAAAGCCAGAGCCCAAGCCTAAAAAAGGCCCATGCAAAGAAGGAAGAGAAGGTATCCAAAGGCAAAAAGAGAAAAGCAGCTGCTGGCGAGGAGGGAAATAACCCTGCAGAAAATGGAGACGCCCAAACAGACCAGGCACAGAAAGCTGAAGGTGCTGCAGCTGCCAAGTGCAGTGTGTGCATTTTTGATAACTGTGCACTTCTGGTGACTGTACAGTTTGAAATACTATTTTTTATCAAGTTTTACAAAAATGCAGAATTTTGTTTTACCTTTTTTTTAAGCTATGTTGTTAGCACACAGAACACTTCATTGCTGTTTTGGGGGGAAGGGGTATATGTCACTAAAAGAATGTCTCTGAATCTGGATTGATACGGGGAAAACACCTTTCCCTTCTAGTTTTGAGAGACTTCCTCTTGGCTCCTAGGAGGAGGGATTCCCTGACTTTGACACACATGGCCACCTTGGCACACAAAAGCCTTGTGCTATGGAAAAACAAATTCGTTTTCATGTCCTCTTCTCCCTTTCAGTCTTTCAGCATAGACTTAACTCCCTTAAGCCCAGACATCTGTTGGGATCTGATCCCTAGTCATTGGTTACCACTGTGCCAGGCAATCTGGACTTTCCAGTGATGCCACTGAGATGGCACCTGTCAAAAGAACAGTGGTTCCACTTCTGGATTGTGGATCTTCAGAGAAATTCCGCTATTTTCATTTCACTTCCTGAACGTCAGGGTGGGCTTGTGGAAAGTTGTTAAGCAACATGCTACATGTGAAATGTCAACCTTCACTCTAAACTTGCCATGTTCAGAGCATCAGATGAAGATGTCACTGGGTTTTCTAGTGGCTTTCTGATTTTTGGCAGTCCATCAAAGAAGGGAGTTTGAAAGTTTTTGTATACTGTTAACAACTGTCTGCCCATGTCCTGTCTGAAATATCATGATTGTTTATGGAAACTAATAAAGCTGGATGCAGTTTGGCTTGGGGGAAAAAAGAATATAATGAAAACTGCTCAATCCAAAATAAGACAGGACAAGAAGAAAGAGAAGCAAAGAACAGATGGAATAAAGAGAAAAAAAACAGCAAGATGGCAGATATAAACCCAATCATATAAAAAATTACATTAAGCATAGTCTAAAAGCTCCAATTAAAAGGCAGAAATTGTCAGATTGGATTATAAAAGCAAAACCTAACCACATTCTGTCTTCAAGAAACACATATCAAATATAAAGACACCAATAAATTACATGTGAAATGATGAAAAAAAGATATACCAATCGTAAGTGTATTAGCCCAGTCTCACATTGCTATAAAGAGCCATCAAAGACTGGGTAATTTATAAAAAAAAAAAAAAAAAAGAGGTTTAATTGACTCACAGTTCCAGAGGCATGGCTGGGGAGACTTTAGGAACTTGCAATGATGGTGGAAGGTGAAGGGAAAGCAAGCACATCTTCACATAGCAGCAGGGGAGAGAGAGAGAAGGGAGAAGTACCACACACTTTTAAATCAACAGATCTTGTGAGAAATCACTCACTATCAGGAGAACAGCAAGGGGGAAATCTGTCCCCATGATCCAATCATCTCCAACCAGGTCCCTCCCCAAAGTTGAAAATTATAATTCAACCTGAGATTTGGGTGGGGACACAGAGCCACGCCATATCAATAAGTAACATGGAATAGCTATATTAATAACTGAAAAAGTAGACTTCAGGATAGGGAATATTACCAGGGATAAAGATTATATAAGGCTAAAGACTAATTCATCAAGAAAATATAACAATCTTTAATGTGTGTGTACCTAATAACAGAAGCTTTGAAAAATAAAGCAAAAATTGATAACATTAAAGGGAGAAATTGACAAAGCAACACTTACAGTTGTAAAATGCAATGCTTCTCTCTGAGTAATCAATAGAACAAGTAGACAAAAATTGATATAGAGGATGTATTAGTCCATTCTCACACTGCTATGAAGAAATACACAAGACTGGGTAATTTGTAAAGAAAATGGGTTTAATTGATTCACAGTTCAACGTGACTGGGAGACCTCAGGAAACTTACCATCATGGAGGAAGGCACCTCTTCACAGGGTGGCAGGAGAGAGAATGGTCAGCAGGGGAAAAGCCAGATGCTCATAAAACCACCAGATCTCGTGAGAACTCACTCACCATCACCAGAGCAGCATGGAGGAAACTGCCCCCATTATCCAATCACTTCCCATCAGGTCCCTCCCATGACCATGGGGATTATGGGAACTACAAGATGAGATTTGGGAAGGGACACTGCCAAACCATATCAGAAGACATGAACAACACTACTAACTGTCTTGTTTCTGTTTATAGAACACTCTCCTAATTACAGCAAAATACATATTCATTTTGATTACAACAGGAAACATTCACAAAGATAGACCATGTTCTGGGCCATAAAATAAATCTAAATAAATGTAAAAGGATTAAAAACACACAAAATAAGTTCTGTAGCCACCAGGAACTTAAACTAGAAATCAAAAACATAGAGATACCTGGAAAAATCCTCCAAATATTTGGAAATTAAATAATACACTATTAAGTAACCCGTGAATCAGAGACAAATCACAAAGGAAATTATAAAATATATTCAACTGAACAAAAATGAAAACACAACATAATATTTGTGGAATGCAGCTAAAGCAGTGCTTAGAGAAAAATTCATAGCATTAAATGCTTATATTAGGAAAGATGAAGGATTTCAAGTCAGTGATGTAAGCCTCCACCTTAATAAATATAAAAAGAAGAGCAAAATAAGCACAAAATAAACAGAAGGAAAAATAATAATAAAGATAAAATTATAACTCAATAAAATAGAAAATGCAGGAGGAGCAGAGAAAAATCAATGAAACCAAAAGCTGGTTATTTGAAAATCTCAATAATATTGATAAGTCTATAACCAGAATGATAAAGGGAAAAAAGGACAAAGTACAATGACCAATTATCAGCAATAAAAGAGGGGCTATCGCAACAGAACCTGCAGATACCAAAAAAATAGGAGAACAATATTAACAATTTATGGCAATAAATTACATAACTTAGGTAAAAATGAAAAAAAAATCCTTGAAATATACAAACTATCAAAGCTTCCTCAAGAAAGAACAGAAAATAGGAATGGTCACCCATTGGTTAAAGGAATTCAATTTTTAATTTAAAAACCTTCCCACAAAGAAACACTAAACCCAGATGGCCTCATTGGTTAATTCTTCCAAATATTTTAAAAAGTCATAATATCAATTCTACAGAAACTCTCACAAAAAAATAGAAGACAAAATAAGTAATAATAGCAATCCTAAATGTATTCCTTTAGAAAATGAAAGAGACAATGCTTCCAAATTGAGGAGGCTAATATTACCATAGTACCAAAACTAGCCATAGACATTACAAGAAAACTACAGAGCAACACCCCTCATGAATATAGATCCAATCCCAATTAAAATCACTGTGGGGTATTCTGTAGAAAATGACAAGCTGACTATAAAATTTATATGTAAAAACAAAAGATCTTGAATAGACAAAACAATTTTGAAAAAGAAGAATGAGGCTGGATGTAGTGGTTCACGTCTATAATCCCAGCACTTTGGGAGGCCAAAGCAGGTGGATCACCTGAGGTCAGGAGTTCGAGACCATCCTGGCCAACATGGTGAAACCCAGTCTCTACTAAAACTACAAAAAATTAGCTGAGCGTGATGCATAGTCCTAGCTACTCAGGAGGCTGAGGCAGGAGAATCGCTTGAGCCCAGGAGGTGGAGGTTGCAGTGAGCCGATATCGTGCTACTGCACTCTAGCCTGGCAACAGAGACTCCATCTCCCCCAAAAAAAAAAGGAAGAAAGAAAAAGAAAAACGAATTTGGAGGAGTCACACTACCTGATTTCAAGGCTCACTATAAAGCTACAATAATCAAGACAGTGTGTTGTTGTCATAAGGACAGATATAGAAACAAATAGAATAGAGAGTCGAAACATTTGTCCATATATTGACTTTTTGTCGATTAATTTTGACAAAGATGCAAAGGTAATTCAGTAGAGAAAGGATAATCAATTCAACAATTAGTGATGGAACAACTAGACAGGTCATGCCAAACACACACACACACACACACACACACACACACACACACCTTGAATTCATCTTGAAGCACACACAAAATTTAACTCAGAATGGATCACAGATGCAAATAACAAGACTAAAACTGCACAGGTATACCTGGTTTTATTGCATTTTGCAGATCTTGTGTTTTTTGTTCTTTTTACAAATTGAAGGTTGCAGCAACCCTGCAAGGATGTCTATCTGTGACTCACTTTATTACCATATTTGCTTTACTGTGGTGGTCTAAAACCAAACCCACAATATCTCCAAGATATGCCTGTAAAACTCCTGAAAAAAAAAAGAAAAAGAAAAAGAAAATCTTTCTTTTGCATCTTTGGGTTAGGCAAAGATTTCTTAGAAACAACACCAAAAACATGATCCCACAGAAAAAAAAAAAAAAAAAAAAAAAAAAAAAAAAAAAAAAAAAAAAAAAAAAAAAAAAAAAAAAAAACTGATAAACTGAATTTCATCAGAATAAAAACTGCTGCTTTTTGAAGGTCATAGGAAAATGAGAAGATAAGTCACAGACTGAGAGAAAATATTTACAAACACATATCTGATGTTTTTAAAAAATTGAATCTGGACTATATGAAGAACTCCTACACAAGTAGTAAGAGGACAAACAACTCAATAAAGATGGAAAAAGATTTGAACAATCACTTTACCAAAGAAGGCGTAGAGATGGGCGCGTGCGGTGGCTTATGCCTGTAATCCCAGCACTTTGGGAGGCCAAGGTAGGTGGATCACCTGAGGTTAGGAATTCGAAACCAGTCTGGCCAACATGGTGACACCCGTCTCTACTAAAAATATAACAATTAGCCAGGCATGGGAGTACGTGCCTGTAATCCTAGCTACTTGGGAGGCAAAGGCAGGAAAACCCAGGAGGAGGAGGCTGCAGTGAGCTGATGTCATGCCATTGCATTTCAGCCTGGGCAAGAGAGCTACAACTACATGTTAAAAAAAAGAAGAAGAAGAAGAAAAAGAAGAAGAAGATGGTATAGATGCAAATAAACACATGAAAAATGTTTAATATCATTAATCATTAGAGAAATGAATATACAAACCACAATGAGATATCCCTACACACCTTCTAGAATGACTAAGATTAAAATGACTGGTGATACAAAGTGTTGTTGAGGATACAGAACAGCTGGAAGTCTCACACACTTCTGGAGGGAATGTAACATGGAAGTGGAATCTAGAAAAGTCAAAACTATAGGATCAGAGAACGAATCAGTAGTTGCCAGGGAATAGGGAAAAGATACTGACTACAAAAGGGCACAAGACAACTTTTCAGGGACAGCAATGTTCTATATTTTGAATGTGACATACATGTATACATGACTGTACATACTTGTCAAAATGCACCAAACTGCTCTCCAAAAGGGTGAATTTTATTGTATGTATACTTCTATAAACAAGACTTCAGAAATCCCACCAAAAAACATATGAAGAGGATGAAGAAGAGGAAACAGGGAAGGGAGGGCAAGAGAACTGATGACCCTCCTCTTAGAAGAAAGAAAGTCAACAAAAACTCTCAAGGCTTCAAAGAGGGAGAACAACAAAACTCAAAACACCTGTTTGATGGCAGTGGCAGAGGAAAGTAGTTAAGAACATGAGTTTTCATTTTTTTGCAAAGATCTGAAATCTTATAGCACCCAGCGAGTCTATAGCAACAGGCACATTCCTGCAGTCTCCATCTAAGAGCTGAGCCTCGTCTGCAAGGGGATGGCTAAGCAACACATTCGAACTTTACGTTCTGAATATCCTTTGAGCCAGGAAATTCATTCTTATGAATTTATCCTGTGAAAAGAATAGGGCAAGCCAAGATTATATACAGACAAGAATATTTAGAATAATATTGTTAATAAAGAAAAGTTGAAAGCGATGTAAATGTATATCAATAGAGGAATGAATAAATTACACTCCAATTTCTTATTCCAATAAATAAATTACACTCTAGTTTCTTGTAAAACTAAACATGTACCTATCATATGACCCAATAATTGCACTCGTGGGCTTTTATCCCAGAAAAAGGAAGCCTTGTGTTCACACAAAAACCTGTATATGAACAGTCATAGCAGCTTTATTCATTATAGCCTCAAAGCAGGTGAAAATGGTTAAATGGGGATACATTTACACTCTGAAATACAACTCTCTGCAGTTAAAAACATGAATTTCTAAAAAAAAAAGCTATTGACACACACAACTTGGATGGATCTTAAAGGAATTATTATGAGCCAAAAAAAAAAAAAAAGTTAATCTCAAAATGTTGCATGCTGTGTGATTCAATTTATGTAACAGCCTTAAAATGACAAAATGATAGAGATGAAGAACAGATTAGTGGTTGCAAAGGGTTATGGAGGGGGAGTGTGTGGGATCCTTGTGGCGATGGAACAGTTGTGTGTCTTGATCATGGTGGTGTTTACAAGAATCTTTTATCATGTCATAAAACTGCAAGAAAAACAGTTTGGCAGTTTCTTATAAAGTTAAAATACACTTACCAGGGTCTGGGCACAGTGGCTCACACCCGTAATCCCAACACTTTGGGAGGCCGAGGCAGGCAGCTCACGAGGTCAGGAAATGGAGACCATCCTAGCTAACACCATGAAACCCTGCCTCTACTAAAAATACAAAAAATTAGCCGGGCGTGGTGGCACACGCCTGTGGTCCCAGCTACTCGGGAGGCTGAGGTAAGAGAATCGCTTGGACCCGGGAGGTGGAGGTCGCTGTGAGCGGAGATTGTGCCACTGCACTACAGCCTGAGCGACAGAGTGAGACTTTGTCTCAAAAAAAAAAAAAAAAAAAAATACACTTACCAAAGAACCAGCATACGTAAATGAGTGTGTATAAAACAGGCGAAATCAGAATGAAGTCTGTAAACTGTACCAAAGACAATTTCCTGGCTTTGAAATTATACTATAGGCATGCAAGATGTTACTACCAGAGAACAAGTGAAGGGCGTACAAAACCTTCTGGACTATTTTTTGCAACCTTCTGTGAATTTATAATTTTTTCAAAATTAAAAGTTAAAATATGCAACAGATTGTCATTTCACTACTAAGAATTATCTGTATTCTTTAAAAAGAAAATGTGTACAGCCAGGCGCCAAAGCTTGCACCTGTAATCCCAAGCTAAGGCAGGAGAATCACTTGAGGCCAGGCCAATCATTTGCGGGGGCCGGGTGCGGTGGCTCACACCTTAATCACAGCACTTCAAGACCAGCCTAGGCAACATAGCAAGACCCAGCACAGTGGGTCACAGAAGGCTGGGTTCTTATTTATTTGGCTATTTGCAGGGTCCAGACCCTGCAGGGTCTAGTGGGTGTTCTTTTGTGTGCAGAGATGATAGATTGCAGGAAAGAAAGACACAAGATGCAGAGATAAGAGAAGAACTCAGCCGGGCCCGGGGGACCACTACCACCAAGGGCGGAGTCCAGTAGTGGCCCCGAATGTCTGGACACGCTGATATTTATTGTACACAGGGCAGGGGGCAGGGTAAGGAGAGTGAA
>PVKP010040000.1:0-19757 GCA_004027715.1 Plecturocebus donacophilus
AAGTACAGGCTAAAAAAATGAGAAAGTCCATGGTTTAACATGCAGTTTGTTTGGCTTTGAAAATTGAGTGAGGGTGTAGACAGAAGTAGAAACATGGTTAATGCCCCCACCCTCCCTGATGGAGGTTTCCCACCCAATGGGAAATATGAGAAGGGGCAGCAGCCTCCATGTGGTGGAGCTCCTGGACACAGGTCAGGGGCTCCCCATGTACGGAGTTCCCATGCTGGGCCTGGCTACGTGGGTGGACACCATGCCAGTGCTCAAGGAGCTCTCTGCCTGAAGGGGTAGACAGGTGAGCACAGGTGATCACAGTCCACCTGTAGCAGGTGCTGGCAGAAGCCAGGCGAGGCTGCAAAGCAGCGAAGAGAAAGCTCAGCACCTGCTGGGCCTAGGTTTGATTTGGGGATGCCCCAGAGGTGGGTCTGGGTCATCTCCCACCTCTTGGGAGGTAACTAGAGATAGTCACTGCTGTGCACCGCCCAGCCTTGCTGTATCCGTAATTCACGGTAACGGTGAGGCTTGGCTAGCAGAGCTCTACGCCCCTTCCAGCCCTTTCCAGTCGGCTTCCTGCTCTGAGGGGGAAAAGCTAAAAGCCACACTTTCCAGGGCCCCTGGCTGTAGAGCTCAGATGCCGACGAACTCCCACGGATGCCGTTTGGAGGAGAGTGAGGCCGAGGCTGCATTCTGGCTCTTGGCTGTCCCTGCAGGAAAATGTGCTCTGTGACCATGTCCCTGCCTCTGATAGTGCAAAAAGTCAGTTGTGGCAGCAGCTCTTCAGTCGTGTGTCCTGACCCGAGTAGCAGCTGTGGACACGTGCTTGGGAACTCAGTAGCTCCCATGTTCACCCTCCGACGTCTGGCCCTCCGGACAGGGACAACGGCGGCAGCTTCCCGGTGAATCAGTTCTGGATTCCAGCCTAGTGCTGGTTCCTCTAGACTTGCAAACCCTAATTGCTTATACCAAATCTCCTTCTGCTTAAAGTAGCGAGTGTGGCTTCTCTTTTTTAAACGGCTTTATTTATTGATATGTAATTAGCATGCCATAGAACTCACCCATTTAAAGTATACAATTTGGTAGATTTTAATATATTCACAGAGGTGTGCAGCCATCACCACAGTCAATTTTCAAATGCGTTCGTCACCTCAGAAAGAAACTCTCTATTCTTTTGTCATCATCTTCTTTACCCGCGTCCCCTAGTCCTGGCCACACACTGATCTTTCCGTCTCTGTGGATTTGTCTGTTCTGGACATTTCCTCTAAATGGACTCACACAATGTGTGGCCTTTTGTGTCCCCGTGTCACTCAGCATGGTGTCTTCAGGGTTCGTCCATGATGTCGTGTGGATCGGCACTTCATTGTTTTGGCCAGTTATAGTAGTACTCCATCGCGTGGACAGACTGCACTGCGTTTATCCATCATCAGTTGATGGACATTTGGGATGTTCCACCTCCTGGCTGCTGTGAACCACACTGTTGTGATCATTTGTGTACAAGTGTTTGTGTGGATGTACGGCTCAGTTTTCTCGGGTGTGTACTTAGAAGTGGGATTGGTGGGTCGGTTTAATTGTTCGAGGACCTCCCGGAGGGTTTTCCAGCAATTTCACATTCCTGCCAGCAGTGTACGAGGGTTCCAGTTTCCACATCTTCCCCTACACTTGTCGTTATCTGACTTTTGAGAGCAGCTTCTCTTTCCTGTCCTGCCCCCTGAACGAAATGGTATCTAGTTGAGGATAGAGCTTTTTACTTGATAAGCCTTCTTCTCAATGTGGGAGTCCCACCAGTCTCCATTTCTGTTCATATAAGGTGGGGATGGTTCGTGAAGTATCTTCAGGCAGTGACTTCTTTCATCCGCCCAGTGCCTCTGAGTTGCTGGTGAGGTGCTCCAGTTCTCGTTGCCTAGACAAGGACATGGGGGCTTACACAGGTTCAGTGAGGGACCTGTGTCCACCAGTCGGGTAAGAAACACAGTTTTTCTGACCCTAGTCTCCTCTCTTCTGCATCCCCATGGAGCCCGCCTGCAGCATTTCATCCAGTATACCAACCAGGTCTACCAGTTGCTCTGTAATTATTCAGAGGAAACAACCCCCACCTAAGGCAGCCATTTAAACACATTGGCTAAGTTGAAGTTTTAAAATTGTTCTGAATGATTTAGTTGAGAAAGCTGAGCTGAGCTTCTCTGTAGTGATTTCCAGCAGCCAGGAAAAAGGTCATGCCACTGAGACCTACAAGCAGCGTCTATTGTTTAGTGTCTCGGGGCCCCAGCTCGTCACAGGAAATCCACAGCAAGGTGAAGGCTGTGCTTGCCAAGTCTTTGAAAGCAGTTCCTCCTGCCAGAAAAGCTCCTTATGGAAGCCACCGTCCACCCAGACTTCCCGAGAACTTTCTGCAGTACAAAAGAAAGAAAAAAATTTTTTTTTGAACCAAACATGTCCCTGAGGTTGATATTTCACAGTGGAGGTGAAGACTGAAGTGATGCTCTGATTTTGGAAACAAATGGAGTAAACTGGAAACTGCTCAAACATTCAGCCAAAGAGGTTAAAATATGGCCCGTTGATTAGAGGGACTCCAACCATCTATTGAAAAATCCTATTTTAGAAGAATGATTGATGGGCTAGAAAAACATTTATGACATATTAGTGAGTGGACAAGCAGATCACCATTCAGCAGTGGTTTTCAACCAGGGTGACTTTGCCAACTGGATGAAATGCCATGAAGGCACTTGGCAGTGTCTGGAGACATTCAGTTTATAATTTGGATGTGCTATGGGCAGGTAGGGGCAGGGGATGCCACCACATAGCCTACAGTGCATGGAAGAGCCCCTCATGTATGTTTTTTGTTTGTTTGTTTGTTTGAGATGAAGTTTCGTACTCGTCGCCCAGGCTGGAGTGCAGTGGTACGGTCTTGGCTCGCTGTAACCTCCACCTCCTGGGTTCAAGCAATCCTCTTGCCTCAGCCTCCCAAGTAGCTGGGATTACAGGTGCCTGCCACCACATCCAGCTAATTTTTATATTTTTAGTAGAGACAGGGTGTCACCGTATTGACCAGGCTGGTCTTGAACTCCTGACTTAAGGTGATCCGCCTGCCTTGGGCTCCCAAAGTTCTGGGATTACAGGTGTGAGCCACTGTGCCCAACCTCACATAAGTAATTATTTAGACCAAACTCCAATAGAGCCAAAGTAGAGAAACTCTGCTATATGATATAAATCATATACCTCCCCCTTTTTATTTTTTTGAGACTGTCTCACTCTGTTACCCAAGCTGGCATGCAGTGGCATAATCACAGCTTGATGCAGCCTCAAACTCCCACCTCAGCCTCCAGAGCAGTGGGACTACAGGCTTGCACCACCACACCAAGAGAATATTTTGATTTTTCTGTGGAGATGGGGTCTCACTATGTTGCTGAGGCTGATCTCAAACTCCTGGGCCTAAGCAGTCCCCTTCTTTGTCCTTCCAAAGTGCTGGAATTACAGGCATGAACCTCATTTTGTTCAATGAAAATTGGCCTCATTTTGTTCAATGAAAATATTATATCTTATATATGACTAGATGAATGAACACCAAAATAAACAGTTATTGTCTCCTTGGATAAGGGAAATGGTAAATGATGTGAATTTTTGGACTCTGCTGTTGTTTCCAGCCTGTTCAAACAAACAACAAACAAAATCCATGTATTTCTTTGCAATCAGTTTAAAAAGCAAAATAAAAGTGAACAATGATAACAAAAATAGGGAGACTCCTGTGGATGAGGAGTTGTGCCTCCTCCTTCTTTCTTAAGCTCAGTCCGGCTACTTCCAATCAGCCCATGCTTTGCGCCCATCTCACAATCTCTCTGTGCCTCATTGTCCCCATTTTTAAAGCTGATTTCTCAGATTTGTGTTTTGATTCTTCTTTCTTCTGCTTTAATGCAGCAAACATTGATTATGCCTTTGCAATGCAGAAGACATGCTCCAGAGAGAAGACGTGCTCAGAGCTCTGGAGATGAAAGAGATCCATGCTCAGCCCTGTCCACAACCTGGAGAAGGGCATGCACAGGAGAGCTGTGAGTGAGGGGCAAGAATGCCACATCTGCAAACTCAGTGTGATGAGAGCTGTTACTCTCAGAGGATTGTTAGAGAAAATTAATGAATTAATCTGGGTAAACTTCTGCCACATAGTAGACTGTTAACAAGTGGTGTCTTATTTCTATCAAAAGTAATTGTACAAAAGTCCAAGATGATTTTTATTTTTATTATTGCTTAGTTCATGTATTTATTCATTCATTTGTTCAACAAATTTTAATTTGAATGACTCCTGTCAGAGTAGCAGTGAGAAAAATGATACTTCTCTCTGTATTCGTTATCTGTTACTATGTAATAAATTACTCCAAACATAGTAGCTTAAAACAGCAAACATTATCTCATAGTTTCTGAGGGGCAGAAACTCAGGAGCAATTCAGCAGGATGGCTCTGGCTCTGGGCATCTCATGAGGTTGCAGTAGGAATGTCAGCAGGAGCTATACTCTCATCTGAAGGCTTGACTGGGGCTTCAGGAGTCACTCCCTAAGTGGTTCCTTCACAGGGCTGTGAGCTGGAGGCCTCACTTCCTTGTTGCAATGGCCTATCCACAGGGCTGCTTGAGTGTCCTCACAACATGGCAGCTGGCTTCCCCTGAGTATGTGATCCAAGGTCATACATCAAGGGCACACAGTCATTTCCGTTGTTAGAAGTGAGCTACTAAGTCTGGCCTGTACTCAAGGGAAAGAGAATTAGCTTCCATCTCTTAAAAGGATGAGTGTCAAATAGTTTGTGGAAATGTTTTAAAGCCACCATTGTCCTTAGATAGGTGACAGTCTGGCTGGCTTTTTAAAAACATAAGAAAACTTTGAAAATACAGAAAATCACAAAGGAAACAAATTGCAAATGCCCCTCAGAATCCTATCACCAAAGATACTATATCCATGTGTTGATTTTTGGCTTCAATTTCCCCCAGCTTTATTGAAGAATAGTTTATATCCAGTGAAATCCAGCCACAGTAGGAATGCAGTTTGGGAAGTTTGGCAATTGGTTACAGTTGAAGTTGGTTACAGTTCTGTGACCAACATAAGCAAGACACAGAACATTTCCATCACCCCCAAAGCTTCCTGCACTCATCCCTATATGCACCCCTCATTCCTGGTCCCAAGCGACCACTAATCTGCTTTCTATCACTGTTGATTAGTTCTATCACTATTGATTAGTACTAGTACTTAACCTACATGAAACCAAACAGCATGCACTTTTTTTCATGTCTGGCTTCTTTCATTCAGAATATTTTGGAGATCCATTTATGCTCTTTCAGGTACCAGTGGTTCTTGTGGTTGTTTTCAATTGCTGAATAGCATTTCATTGTCTGGATGTATGATAATCTGTTTATCCATTTGCCTATTGATACTCTCTTTCTGTGAGATTTTCTATGATTCTATCCTTCTCTGGTCCTCTGTCAGTTTATTATAGGAGTCATTCTGTCACTGAACCATGGTCCTGCCCTCTTTTTCCTACTTATTGATAATGCTGTGATAAGATTATGATGATGCCATGACCTAGAGGGCTGGGTCTGGGTAGGATGGACCAGTCTAAGTACATCTGTACTGCTCAGTCTATACACATTTTTTGAGGATCTTAGGGACTTGAAAGATACATATCTCTTTTCTCTCAACTGATACAGATGTTGTTGAGGGGGTGGTTGATATGCCCCAGGTATTTCTTTATCTGTGGATGAACAGGTAGGTCCCTACCTTATAAAAATTGCCACATGTTGGAGAGCTTGGAGATAGGGCCCTCCCGACCCAGCAGTGCTGGCTCTCCCACAGCCCCACCTGCATTTTCAAGACCTGGGGCTGGATTTCCTGGGTTTGCAGAGGAGCATTCTGTGGTATAAAAGAGAGGGAACCAGCATGGACTTCTCAGAATTTGCCCTCAAGTTCTTTGTACTACCTGAGTCCAGTAAGTGGATGAATTCAGTGTCTTTCCAACAGCAGGCTGCAGTCTATTGGAAATGGCTCAGGAGGCTTCCTGGGGAGTGCTAATAATGCCTTGAGGGGGACCCCCACAACACTGGGCATGGGGGGGGGGCTTGAGCTGCTATGTGATTGGTTGTCAGGAGAGTCTTGGCCCATCCCAGGAGGACCCTGAGAGCTGTCTTGAGATTTTGGCAATAGCAGAAGTCGTTGACCAGTCACTAGAAGTAGGCTGCCCTCAGGGAAGGAACTGAGCCTTAGGAAGCAGCTCCCTTCAGTAGAGTGATTTCTAGGAAGGACCCATCTGGAGCCGCCATCCCAGCACACCTGCAGCATGGCAGGAGACTGGGCCTGCAGGAGCTGTGCTGTCTGCTACACGTCTCATGGCTCACCAGCACGCTGCCTGGCTTCTAAGAAAGTTCCACTGGATACAGCCATGCCTGTTAGTTTATGCGCCATCTCTGGTGGCTTTCACACCACAAAGGCAGATTTGAGAAGTTGCGACAGAGACCATGGAACCCTGAAGCTCAAAATAGTTGCTCTCTGGTTCTTTAAGAAAGTGTGCAGCTCTACAATGTTAATTTCATGCCTGAAAACTGGCTTTTAGAAAGATGAAATACATTAAAAATGATGGAAGTGCTTTGGTGGTGGCTTAGTAGGACTGAGTGTTGCTTGAGGAACCTTGGGTTTGGGTCTGCGTGTGCACTGTGCACCGAGATGGGATGTGAGGTGTATGTGTTAGAGTGGGTGGGTTGCCATCACAAGGGTTTGGAGGCTCTGTTGCATGGTGGTTCGTTTCCCCAATGCCTCGTCCCCTGCCTGCTTTGCACACGGCTACCTTCTTCTGCAGCCCAACTCGGCAGCAATGGCAAAGGAGCTCTCTGCCATCTTTTACGAAGGAGCAAATTGCATCCCAAGAGCCCCACCCTTGTGACTTCAGCACTCCCAAAGCCCCATCTCCTCAAACCATCACCTTGGGAATGAGGTTTCAACATAGGAATCTGGGGGGACACCAACACTCAGTTCTCTTGACCTACCCTGGCTCTAGGCGGGACGACCTCTGGACGCAGCCCATCTTGAGCTCCCCGCAGGCACAGGTGGAAGCTGGTCTGTAGCTGAGACCACCTCTACGCAGCTCCTTCCCCCGCCTCTTGCTCACACTCCTGAGAGCATCTTCTGTCCCGCACCTCCGCAAACTGCTTGCTCTCCTTGGAAACTCCACCTCAAATACCTGATTGTCCATGACCCCTACCATTTCCTAACTGTGTGGCGCTTATGAGTTTTTGTAAACACTCTGGGCCTCAGTGTCCTTACCTGGAAAATGGGTAGAATGGACTTCAGAATGGATGTGAGGGTCAAAGAGATAACGTCTTAGAAACAGGGATGATAGACACAATTCCCTGGTCGGTCTGTCTGTGGGAGAACACAGGGCAGCTTGTGAGCAGTGAGTCCTCAGTGGTAGCACAGCCACTGATCTTTCATCTTCTTATTCTTGCTTATGTGTATTTTCTAGTTTTTATTCACGTTACTTGTTTTATTTGTGTGTGTATATATATTTGTGTAAATACATACATATATTTAATGATTTATACCACAAAGAAAGCATATGAGAACAGATAACAGAGAATGATGCTATCAGAGGGAGAACTGTAACTTGGTCTAATTTATAAAACAGGAGATGAATTACTTGCATATTTCAGCAATACCAGCACTTTAACAATTACTTCTAGCAAATTCTCTGTGATCTGCCACACAAGAGATTTCACCTATTCACTACTTGAAATAGCTAAGAGTGTTTATGGACAAGAAAGACCTTCCAGGAAGAGACAGCAGTCAAGGGCAGAGATAGGCTGCTCTTGGTCCAAATTGGGAATAATAATATTATTATTATTAAGAGTAATAGCAGCTAAGATGTACTGATCTTTTGATCTGTGTCAGTCATGGTTCTAAATACTTCTCAAGGATTATGTACTATACCAAAGAGCAACCATCTTATGTGGACATCTTTATGGTGCCATTTTATAGAGGGGGAACCTAAGACCTGGAGAGCCTAAGGAACCAAGTCGTGAGGAGCAGAGCCACAGCTGGAACCAAGGACGCCTGGCCCCAGAGCCTGAGTCTTCTGCTACTCTTTGACATCAGAGTGCCCTGGAGTATACCCTAAGTCTGCTGTCAGGGAGTATGCCCAGCATAAAAAGTCCTTGGGACTTTTAAAGCCTCTGGGTCCAAAACTAGGATTTAAGTACATGCTTAATGAGTCCTGCACTCCATGGAACTAGCCTCAAGAATTCTTGGAAATGCATGCAATTTGCTGTCTTCTTTCCAAGCTATGAAAGTTCAGCTAATGGAAAGGGTGGATTCAAAGAATTGAAAAAAGCTCTGCAAACCCAGAGAAACTGACCAGTGTTGCTCTCTCGCCTTCCTGATGGAGGTTCCTGGAGTTTGTTATGTGTCACCTGGGTGTCAAACAGCACACGTCAAACCCCAGGGGCCTCGGCCAAATGGAGCAGTCTGGGAATGGAGTCAAGGAAGAGAAGGAAAGGTGGAAAAGTAGAAGACAGCTGGTGCCGGAGTGCAAATCAATCTGAATCAAAGGGCAGGAATCAGAGCAATTGACAGAAAGGATCAAATGTTAGGATCTCTGCTAAGCACTTAATATGATTTTCCCTTAATCTTTGCACAAACTGAATTAAGCAGGAAATACCATTCCTATGTCCTCACGACATAGAGGGAGAAGAAACTGAGGCTCAGAACAGCTGAATAACTCATGCAAGGTCATGTAGCTCATACATCCGTCAGGATTGTCTAAGTTCTGCTGAGTAACAAACAGCTCCCAATCTCAGTGGCTTAAAGGGACAAAGATTTAATTATGCTCATGCTCTGCATTCATTTTTGCAGGTTGTCAGGGGCATTGAGACCACTCAGGAACCTGTGCTGACAGAGTAGGTGCCACACTGAACTCTGTTGGTTCTGGGATGAAAAGAACAAGAGAACTCTTGATGGTCTCATGCCAGAAATTGTCTGACCAAGAAGTGTCACACTCAAAACTCTTTGGCAAGAACTGGTTTTGTGAACCATGTGCTCTGAAACTTGGAAAGGAGCACGTGTATGGAGTAGGAGACTGGAAAAAGTTACCAAGTGGTACCAGTGTTGGCCACTGTTAGTGAAAAGGTGGAACCTAAATTTGCACCCATCTCTGTTTGACTCCAGGTCACTGTGTGCCTTCTGAAAACATTGGCTCCCAGAAGCCACCTTTGTATATTTCCATGGGAACCCCTTTGGTGCCTTCTGCTTTGAATTTACTAAATTCATCCATGCTTCACTAGGGGAAATGAATACATCTTTGAGTACAGGTGGGTATAAGCATAATCTCGTTGTGATTTCTTGCTCGCCATTATATCAAGATAATAAGGGCACAGCAAACTCCATCCTAAGATAAAAACAAAATTTCTGGAGATGAGAAGAACAATTCCTCAAGGAGCAGATTTCTGATACACTCTATGCATTACTAGGTCCAAGCAAAGCTTCTGTAATGAAGAGACCGACGGCAGTGGCTCACACACAGTGGAAGGTTTTTTCTTAGTAGGTGGGCAGTTCAGTCCAGGCTGGCTAGACAGCCGTGCTCCACAAGGTCATGCAAGGATCTGGGTTCCTCCAGTCACCCCCTTGTTCTGTCATCTTCTAGGGTGATATTGTTGTTCACAGATTGAAGTTCATCCATCAGAACCATGTCTTCTCCACTTAGGGCAGGGAAAGGAGGGATGAGGGCAAGCAGTTTCTTGAGAAGAAGTGTGAGTTGCACGTCTCCCTTAGCGAGAACTCAGTCATGTGACCACATCCAGCTGAAGAGAAGGCAGAGAAATGGAGTCTCTCCCTTGTTATGTCTTACTAAAACCTAGGGGAAGGTCTTGCATCACTAAAAGGGCAAAGGGGGAATCCTGCCTCCTACTCAACACTCCACTCCATGAACGTCTCTGGCTGATTTCTCACCAGCCTGGGTTTCCAATCCCAGCTTACTGCCTGGTGAGACCTCTCCTCTGTGCTGCACTCTTTAAGACTCTCGGAATATCTCGATGGCAGATCCAAACGCCATCCCATCCTACTGCCCTCTCAGCCCTGTTATGCTGGATTCCTAAACACACAACGTGACTCCATAGTTCCTTTCAGATTAGTTGCTTTTCACTTGATTGATTATATGTGCATAGAATGGAAGCCAGTAACCCTGGGGACCAAATTCCACCACGGTTGATGAATAAACCTCCTTTTCAAGTTCAGCCCCTGGAGAAGCTGATGTATAGGAATGCAAATTTGTCCTAAGCCAATGAGTATCTCCTCCACAGCTCCCCAGCTCTTCCAACATCCCACTGCCAAATTAAACACACACATCCACTTGGTGAATACGCACCCAGACATTCAAGGGCGCAAAAACAGAAGAGAATCTAACCAAGGCCTGCTCTCACAGAACAGGCTCAGCCTCTCCCAGGCAGCCAAGAGCATGTGGGCTAAGGAAGAAGCCCGGGGCTGTGTGAAATATTATTCACGGGCTCAACCTCTGACAAGCCTTGGGAACATACCTTGGGGACTGGGGGATAAATGGCTGCTCAGAAAGGTTCCCACCCCTCTGTATAAATGTGATTTCACACTCTGCTTAAAATGCCCCAGGAACTGGAAATTAAAAATGGGGGCTCAGATGGGCTCCCCCAATGAACAGCTCCTTGTGCCTTGCAATTGGGTCACTTGGAAAAACTACTTTTCTTGTCCTTTCAAGGGCTTATCTGACCAGATTTGTCTCCAAAAACTTTGAGCTGAGCACAGTTCCTTCCAGCTGAATGGCCTATTCACCGGCTGGCTCTGTTCCCCACGTTTGCTTGTGCGGCGTGGTTACCTGGAGGGCCATCCTTGCTTCTCTGTCGCTCCTATCTACTTAAACCCTTCTCTGCCTCTTGAGCCTGGCTCACACACTGCCTCCTCCAGGAAGCCCTCTGAGACCACGCGTTCAGTCCCATTCTCCTCTCTTTTTGACGTCTCATATGGTCCTTGATGTCTTGTTCCAACATTCTGGACATGTTCCAGCCAGACTGCATGATGAATGCTCTCTGAACACTTTTAGGGAAGGAGGCTTGTCACCAGGAACCACAGGAACCAGGGCAGGGACTTGTGGTGGGAGGCGGGGGACACGCTCAGAGCCCTACTTTGGAAGATGGGGGTATGTATGACCTGCTGTAAAGTTGGAATGTGGCACTGAATGCAGACCTCCAGGCACCGCCCGCCCAGACTCGATGCTTCTGCGCTCGAGCTCAGTCCCCAGCACTGAGCAGCTCCTCCTCACACTTCGGCTGTATGGATGGGAACAGGGGGCTCCATGTCCAAGGGGTGAGGGGGGACTCTGCCTGCCACCCAGAAACCAGTACCAGGCTCCTTCTGGAGCATTCCTGGACATGGCAAAGCTCATGTTGTCCCTGGAACATGGAAGACAGAACCCTGACATCCTCTGGGCACAGGCCAGAGTCTGGGGAGTCTCTGCACCTGGAAACACAACCGTTTCGAAGACCCGTGGCTCCAGGGAGGTACAGGGAGGAGAGAGGAGGCAGCAGACCCTGGCTGCTTAGCATGAGCAAGGCTGTGTGGCCGGGATGAGTCACCTAAGCTCCCCGGGTTTCTTTGTCTTGGTTTGGTTCTTCTCGGGGCAGGCCCTGAGATGAGGATCGAAGCGGAGAGTGCAGGTGGGAGGCGGTCACAGGAAGCTCCAGCAGGGAGCGGGGAGGTGAGGCTGGAAGGGAAGGAGCCAGCACAGGGTAGGTGAGTGAACCAGTTCCCAGCATGGGTCATTGGAGCTCAAACCCACTGGACAAACTCGAGAAGTGGAAGGAGAACGTTCACCTCCCAGGTAACCAGAGCAGAGAGGGAGCTGGGGTATTGACACACTCATTCCGTCAGTCATCACTGGGGACGTTTCTGCAGGACCAGTGTTCCCCGGCCCCTCTGGCGTGCCAGGTGGGCATCACACCCAGCTTGAGGGCCTTGACTCTAGGTCGAGGCAGGCAGGTGCTGGCCCCTGAAGCAGGTCACCTGCTCAGGGCGGTAAGGGCGAGGGGATGAGGGGAGCACCAAGAACATCTGCCATCAAAAGGGTAAAAGAGGATCCATTTCATAGGATCCTTGTGGAAATAAATGAGCTAGTATGTCTCAAATTTTATAAGATACTGAACACAGGGAAAATGCAATAACTGGCTGTTCCTAATTTTGAGAGATCAGGTAGGTGACCTTCCCCTGCTTATGCCAAATGCCTTGCATGGGCTCCTCCAGGCCTACGCCCCACCTGCTCACACCTGCTCTCGGCCTTGGGCAGCTGACTTCTGTGGAGGCAGTAACAGGCACCCTGGCCTCTGGTTTCCCATGGAGTTTGGCCAATAGGAACATAGGCAGGCTACTGAAAGGCAGCAGGAGAAGGTGGGAACATTTGTTCTCCAAGTCCCTGCCTTGTGGGTCACTGGGGATTGACTGCATCTTCCTACAAAGGGCTCCTGTCAGGCGATCCACCCCTAACTGGCATTTTTGGGTTCCATTACCCCTGTCTCTCCACCCTCCAGAGCTGGGCACCCCATCCTCCCTGAAGTTTCCCTGCCACCCTTTGAGGAGAGTGTCCTTTTGTGAAACTCTCCTCGGCTGTCTCCTGCTGGGATCATGATGGACCATTAGCTACCCTCTGACTGCAGTGACCACTCATCATCCTGTTTCACCACCCAGCACCCCGTGCTTGGGGAATCTCCTTCTTTTTGTGCTATCGTGGGAGAAGCCAATCACTATGGAAGTGAAAATTTCAGGCAGCTGCTGTCCTGGCCACCCTGACAGCTGAGATGTGGACACACAGTCTGGACACTCTGTGCAGACACACCCATGCTGGGCTTTATGTTTAGAGCTCCCAGGATGCAGGGGCCATTGTTGGCTCTCCCAGACAGGGTAGCTGGGGAGGTAGACACTGGATGTGCTGCCCAGACCCACCTAGAGGAAGGACTTACTACCCCAGGTTCTGAGAGCACATCCTACAGACACAGTGAGGTTTTATGATTGCTGTGTGCAGAGACTCTGAGTGTGGTTCTCCAGCCCCCTCTGCAATGATAAGCTACAGTGTTATCTGTTGACAAATTCCTTTTCTCTTTTTATCAGCTAGAGATGGCTTCTGCTGTGTTCAGCTAGTAACTCCTACTGATGGCTAGTGCCTAATAGTTAAATTCTCATGTGCTAATGCAGGGGTGTCCAGTCTTTTGGCTTCCTGGTCCACACTGGAAGAAGAAGAATTGTCTTGAGGCCACACATAAAATACACTGACAATTTGTAAAGAAAGTTTATGAATTTGTGTCAGGCTGTGTTCAAAGCTGTCTTGCTATGGGTTGAAAAGGCTTGTTAATAGAACTGCAGCAGGATTTTCACAAAAGCCCATGAATAGGTCGCAGGGGAAATTGACAGCCCTCTCCTAATAACAATGGGATGAAGTGCACACAATTTCTGGATAGTGTTCATAGCTTCTGATCAGATTCTCAAAGGCTTTGGTTTGGTTTGGTTTTTGAGTCAGGGTCTGGCTTTGTCACCCAGGCTAGAGTGCAGTGTCATCATCTCGGCTCACGGCAACCCCCACTGAGGGATCCTCCCACCTCAGCCTCCCAAGTAGCTGGGACAGCAGGTGCTTGGCACTGCACCCTGATCATTTTTGTCTTTTTTGTTTTAAGAGATTAAGTTTTACCATGTTGCCCAAGCTGGTCTCAAATTCCTGGGTTCAAGTGATCCATCTGCCTCAGCCTCCCAAAGTGCTGGGATTTCAGGCATGAGCCACCACACTGGGCCCTCACACATTTTTGTCCCAAGTATGTTCCTATGCATTGTGTATGGTGGATGGGAGGGGTCTGTCTTCCTGAGCTTGATGACCGCTGCATGAAATTCACACTTAGGCAGCATTTGTAGTCTCTAGTTTATCAGTTAGGGGTATGCTAGCTGCTGGAATAAATGAGTTCTCACATCTCAGTGGCTTAGCTCAATGGATGTGTCTCTTGCTCATGCAGCAGTTCAGTGTGGGTGTCTAGGAAGCCATCCAGGGACCCAAGCTCCTTCTACTTTGTGGTGCTGTCTCCCTCGCAGGACAATGGGGTCCTCTGCAATCAGAGTAGATGAGGTAAGAGTGTTGTGAAGGCAACACATGCCTCTTGCATTCTTACATCTCAGCACCCTTCCCCTTGCATTCCCTTGGTGAGGGCTGGTCATGAGTAGTCCCACCTACTGACCTCATGGGCCAGGAAGTGTAGTTAATTCCTGCCTGGGCAGCTACTCCCCTGCCCAGAGCTGCACCAGGCAGAAGTTACCTGGTGTGTTGGTGCACAGTGAGCTGGCTTTGGCACGCTGGGTGATGACAGCAGAGCAGAAGCCTGAGGAAAGGGACCTCCTCCCACACAGTGTCGCCCCCCCCCCACCACAGGGCACTGTTTGTGGAGGATAGGCTCAGTAAAGATCTGTTGAATAAATAAATGAAGGAATGAAGGAGTGCTTGCAGAAAGCCATGAGCCTGTTAAGCCCAGGGCACATTTCCAGCTTGTTCTGGCTTTTCGGAAAGCACTCAGTATGGTGCTCCAGTTGAAAGGAAAAAAGAATTGGCTGGACGAATATGCCATTTTTCTCAGAGACAGTGGAAGGAAGCATTTTGACCATTGTCCAGGATATCCGGAGCCGGGCGGATGGATTCTTGTCCCCAGCCAGGCCTCCTTCCCCCGACGGTGTGTGTTTACTTGGAAGGGATCTGTTCCTGCTGGAGGACAGGTGTCCCGCATGCAGCCGACCCGAGCGTTGGAGACCATGGCCCTGCACAGGCTCGGCTGCCTGGAAATGGATGGTTTTCTTATTTTTCTGCTGGGAGCTGGGAGTTTCCCAGCAAAAGGTAACACAGACTATGGAATATTATTTCCTGAGAAGCACTGGATTTCCCCCCATATTAGTCATTGTAGAATGTATATTATTTTAACTCCCGGAGTTAGACTTGACTTTGAGAGTACAGAAGACAGAGTGGAAAAATGCTGGTAGAGCCAGAAGGTTGACCACTCGGGAAGGGGCAGCTCTCTTTTCCTCTTTTAACCGTGATGGGATGCCCTCTGAAGACACAGACAAGCTGTGTGTGGGCCCATGACATGTGACCTCTTGGAAACAGGGTCCAAGTCGACCCTTGGTGTCTTGTAGAGGGGGTGGGAGCAGAGTAGAGGGGAGGTGGCTGTCAGACAGCACCTGGCTGAGAGTGGCACTCAGGAAGTGTGAGGTGGTCTTATTTAGTGACCATTTGTTCTGTGCGAGGCCCTGCGAGTGGGTGTAGACAGGTGACTAATATCACTGGTAGGGGACACAGAAGTTTTACAAGCTCAGAGAAAGTGACGATACAGTCTTCACAGAAGGGCTGGCTCCCCAAGGATGAGGGGGAGTTCCAGAGGGGACATGGTGCCCGGCATCAGGACCAGAGGGGTCAGGGCCCCAAGGCCAGGATGACAAGTGTGCACCTGAGCCATGCGGTCCTCTGCAGGGCCCCTTCCTCTCCCACTCCTAGCCCCTGCCGCGGTCCTCCATGTCCAGCCAAGTTGTTGGTTCTCTTGGTGGGAGGCCCCAGGCAGCCTTTCACAGCAATTCAGGCTGGGAAAAGGCAGTGACCTTGAGCGCCCCTCCCCTTGTCTGTGGGAGAATGCCAGGAAGATCTGAGGGAAGGCGGAAGTCGGTGGGGGAGGGGCCCAGGGCTATCAGAGGTGACCCCTCAAAGGCTGGATGGGGACCAACTGTTGGGGCAGCCAAGAACAGCCTGGCCGGGTCCCCCTCCAGCTCTCTGATCCCACTTCGCATTGGTGGGATCCTGGAGCCTAGATTAAAATAACTAAATAGGCCAGGTGTGGTGGCTCACACCTGTAATCCCAGCACTTTCGAGGCTGAGGCGAGTGGATCACTTGAGGTCAGGAGTTCAAGACCAGCCTGGCCAACATGTTGAAACCTGGTCTCTACTAAAAGTACAAAAATTAACTGAGCATGATGGCTGGAACCTGTAATCTCAGCTACTTGGGACTCTGAGGCAGGAGAATTGCTTGAACCTGGGAGATGGAGGTTCCAGGGAGCCGAGATCAGGCCACTGCACTCCAGCCTGGGGAGTTACAGAATGAGACTTTCTCAAAAAATAAAAACCCCAAACCCCAAAACTGAAAACTAAATAAATATGAAGGGGGGAAAACACAGGTAGATGAACCACAAAAACACAAGAAAAAATAATGATCCAGCACCAGCCGTTTAGGTCCCCCATCTGCCAGTGCCACTGCAGACCCTGCTGGGTTTCCAGGCACAGTTTATGTAACGGTCTCCATCCCGGCACCTTCTTTCCCTCCTTGTGTATCCTTACCACTACCTTCTTGGTCACTTTGTCATATTTTTTGCCCTAGGGTGGCCCTTTAGATACAACTTACTGCTTGTTGAGAGCACATAATAGGCCAGTGTTAAGAGAGTTACATATTATAACCCTGACACATTCCAGGGTTGCATGGGGCTCAGTCTGTGTATGAAACAGCTTTCCAGGAAGCACACTGAAAGTGTTTGGACATTTTTCTCCTCCAAATCTCCTGTTGGAACGTGATTCCCAATGTCGGAGGTGATTGGGTCATAGGGGCCGACTCCTCATCAGCGGTTCAGCACCATGCCCTTGGCGATAAGTGAGTTCTTGCTCTGAGTTCATGCAAGATCTGGGTGTTTAAAAGTGGGTGGCACCTCTGCGTCACTCTCTTGCTTCAGCTCTTTCCATGTGAGGTGCTGGCTCCCCATTTGCCTTCCACCACAACTGGAAGCTTCCTGAGGTCTCACCAGAAGCTGAACAGATGTTGGCACCATGCTTCCTGTGCCTGCAAAACCTTTCGGGGCCAGCAGATTGCTGTGTAAAGGAGAAGAGAGTAAATATTTTCAGCTTTGAAGGACCCAGGAGCTTTGTCACAACGACTCAGTCCTGCCATTGTGAGGCTGTCGAGGACACTAAGCAGACAGGGTGGCTCACTCCAGTGAACTGTGTGCAAACACGAACCGTGGGCTGAAGGGACAGCTGTTTGCCAGTCGCTGCTTTCTTTTCATCTTCGTAAGTCCGTCACCCAGATGCCAGTTCTCCTTCAAGGGCAGCGCTTCTCAGTGCTAAGTCCAGCACACACGCTGCCTTTTGTGGCTCTCCTGGGTGGATGGTGTCCTCTCAAAGGTCCTATCCTTTCTGGACACACGATCTCACTTGGAAATAAAGTATTTGTGGATGTATTAGGTCGGTGCAAAAGGAATTGTTGTTTTGCCTTTATTTTCCATGGCAAACACCACAGTTACTTTTGCACCAACATAATAATTGTTAAGAAGAGATGATACTGCAGTATGCTGACGCTTCACCTAGGATGGCTGGGATTCTCATGAAAAGAGAGAAGACACAGACATGGGGGGCGGCCGAGCGATGACCGAGGCAGAGACTGAAATGATGCAGCCGCAAGCCACAGAATGCCGAGTATTGCCAGCACCAGAAGCACCTTCATTCATGGAGGGCGTGGAACGATCCTCCCCTGGCACCTTCGGAGAAAGCACGGCTGTGCTGACTGGTCTTAGACTTCTGCACTCCAGAAATGAGAGACAAGACACCTCTGTTGTTTCAGCCCCCGGCGTGTGGTGCTTTGATGCAGCAGCCCCAGGAAACGCACAGTTGCTAAGCCCCGTCGCCTTGGGGTCCGGTGGTTCTGGACTGCGGCCCGTGCCAGCCCAGCCTCCAGCGTGAACACTCAGCAGCTCAGCCCCCGGAGCTGAAGCACTGAACGCCCTGCAGGAGCTAAGGAGGCAGGAAGCGGCTGCAGTGGCCACCCTGAGGTCCGACGGAAGCAGCTTCTCCCGCAACATTTGCAGGCTCCCGTTTCCTGGGTGCTCGGAGACCTTGCTGTCATGCCAGAAGGGAGGCTTTGCCAGAGCTGCGCAGACTGGCCAAGATGGAGCATACGCCAAGGCTCTCGCTTCCCTCGGCACCGTGTGGGCATGACTGGAGTCAGCGTGGCGGCTCAAGGGTTGCGCTCTTCAGCCTGTCCTGGGTGAAGGTTTTCACAGGCTGGATCGTTACATGGAAAAAGGGGGAAGAAAATAGGAAAAAAAGGAGATACGGTGCTCCAGGAGAAAGAGATAGAGATGGCTGGGGGAGAGAAACGGGACACAAAGAGGGAGAAGGAGAGCAACAGAGGGAGAGAGAGAAGAGGGAGAGACAGGGAGGGAGTGGAGAGAGTGAGGAGCGGGAATCAGAAGGGAGGAGAAGACGGAGCCAGAGGGAGGCTGGGACAGACACTCGGACAAGTCGCAGGTCTTGATCAGGTGATGAGGAGACAGGGAGAAGCAGAAAGACAGAAACAGAAAGGATGTGAGGTGAAGAAGGGTGGGCACAGTGGGAAATGGAGAGAGAAACACACATAAAAAGAGGGAGGGAAGAGAGAAGAGAGAAAAGGAGACAGAGACCAAGGCAGAGAAAGGGAGAGAGATGGCGAGCGAGAGAGCCGGAGGATGTCAGAGAAGCTTAAAGCGTGCCCCCCTGCAGACGGGCTGTGCGTGGCTGTTAACCTCCTTTTCCACAAAGACCCTTATCATGCCTTGTATCACACCGGCTGCAGAAAGTGCCTTCAAACCAGACCCTTGGAGCAAAGGGGGTTGGGGTGGATTTAAGAACAACCCCTGGGACAGCCGGTGAACTTTAATGCCCCAGCTCCCGGAATTGCGATTTCTGTGCATTCCTGGTGGGACGTGTGTGAACTCCCCCATCCGATAGTGAGACATGGTTAATGTTCTCAAGTCCAAGGGCCTCGGGCCTCGATTTTAATTAGGCATGTCACTGGAAAGGGGAGAGGCTTAGCACTTGCCCCATATCCAGCTGCCAGCCTTATCATGATCGCCTGCAGGACTCAGTAAAGAGATGGGCTTAAATGAAACAAGAAAAGGGGTGTGTCAGAATTGCCTACTCCCCTGCCCCAGGTTTTATTGGAGAAAGTATCGCAGCTTGAGGGGCTTCTGTGGGGGAGAATGAGATTTACAATGAGCAGGATTCAGCCCGGCAGAAGCTGCTCTGATTACTCCTCGGACGGGGGACCTGGAGGGAGCCAGCCACTGTCAGTGAAGTCCTGGTTTCTTGCAAATGCAGGAGGCAGTTGAAAAATGGAATGATTGGCTCAGCTGGAGAGATGACATCAGGGTCCCGCTTCAGGTCTGGCTGGATCCAGATGTCATGATGTGATCAGCAAGCTGTCTGTCTCCTTCTCTAATGTTTATTTTCCTCTGAAGAAATTTATCCCTACACAGTTCCTTCCCAAGGTGGCAAACATTCCAACTGGCAACAAGTCATCCTACCAGCTCGGTGATCTGCCAAGGTCCTGTAAGTGTCCCAAGCTTGACTGTCTTTGGAGAGTCCTGAGCATACCATCACTGTGACCCATGGCTACCTTGGGGCTGGAGGTAGGGCAGTCCCACCAAACTGTGTGGCCTGAAAGTTGGGAAGGGCAGTTCCTTATGGTGAAATTGGTAAGCCAGGCAAAGACTATGAGAATTCACTACAGTCGGTCATGTCTGACAATCTGCATGCATTAGTTCAGCTGTGCTCAGGGATGATGTTGAAACATTTCCAGGCTGGCTGGTGCATAGCTATTGCCTTGAGTTTTCTGCACACTTTTCCCCTTTGCCACCTTGGACACTTTGGCCCCTAAAGTGTGGGTTCTCTAAAGCATGCCTGCTAGAGGA